>CAKNWT010292834.1:0-60136 GCA_932066315.1 Andricus coriarius | reverse complement strand
ACCCAAAACTACAAGGAAACATGGTTTTCGTTTGGAAATTTCTCTTTTTCAGTCATGAGAATGAGGCTTGAACATAAGTAAAAAAATTGTTGTTCTTGGTCGTTAATCGGTTAAAGCAGGGGTATGCCACGACGCATTCTGCAGTGAGACTCCGATACCGTGTCGAAAGCCGAATGGACCTCTCTTTCTAGCGTGTGGACATAGAAAGAGAGATTCGTTCGATGCTATAGTTTGTCCACAGCGGCGCAAGGCCGGACTAACGGCCCGGCGACCGATTAGACTTGCATACGAAGTGCTACAGGAATCCGAGATTTTGCCAAGTTTCTTCAGGTTTTAAGAAAAATCCGTAGACCTGGCAGCACTGCCACAGGCGGCCCGACTCGCTACTAAAGCGACTGAAATTCGGCGCAGACACGCTTGGAAATTTTTAGTCGTATCTCGAGAACCCGGGAAGATTTTTAAAGTGTTAATGGCTTAAATTAAAGACAGGACTTCAAAGACTATGCTGATCGTACTGACAATTTCCGACGGTAGTGTATATGAAAATCAACTTTTAATATGAAGGCACCCTGATTTTTCTTTTAGCAAATTTAAGCTAAAAGTGATACTTAAAATGAAAAGTAATATTTTATATGAGCTAACGATATTCAACACTTAAAACTATTATGACTTAAATTATACACAAATTTTATAATTTTTAATATTTTTCGTATTTATCCTTCCACTTTTTACAATTTTACTGTTCATTTATATTTTCTATTTAGGTTATTTTAGTGACTGACGAGGCCTTTAACCTTACTCTGCCACAAAATTCACCAAGTCAGCTGTTATATTATATACATTACGGCATGCATAGAAGCTGAAAAACCGAGTCGCATGGCTGATTCCACTACAAGACAGCACGATCTATTCCGGAAAAGTCCGACAGTTTCAAATGCACTAGATATATCTCCTTATGTTACCATAAGCCTCCCAGGGGTCGCCACTAATCTTCTTTACATTGGCAAATTACTTACATTATTTATCTTCATGGTATTTATTTGTTATGTATTAATAAGATAGTTATAAAAAATGACAATTTCAAGCTTTTTATGGAAAATTTTCGATGCCTGTAGTCGTGAAGACGTACAAGTTCCGATTTTTTACTTATAAATCATTTATTGCAAACTCACAAATTTTCGGATTATAACATTTTAATCCTTAGAATATCGCAACTTTAGTCAAAAATTTTCTACCTGTTTCCTGTAATTGGGCAATCCTGTAATTGGCCAATCCTGTCGGTTGGGTGCGCATTATGGATGTCAAGGTGTAAAATGCACATTAGAATCTACAAATGTAAACTTTTGATATTTTTACGATAGCAGTGTTAAAGCTTAATCTCTTCTTCCTACAGGACTGAATAATAAACAGACAGCAGATCATGCTATATGAATCTACCGAAACTGGTTGAATCTCATATATCAGATAAGGTCCTTCAGAACCTTCAGCTAGCTAGTTTGCTGGTAAAAACAGTTGTGCTTATATTAAACAGTGAATGTGGTGTCTATTTCCGCAGTTTGAAAGTAATGCAGGTATAAACTTATTTGCTTAATGAAGAGGCAGAGCAATAAATGCACAACAGACTTAATGACGCCGAAGAAAGGAACTTTATTGTGTAACAGTAAGAACGTCCGAACGATACTGCGCGTCAAGAGCAACCGGTCCGAGAACACCTATATCGCCTTCCTCGCTAGAGCGGCGCTAATGCGCACTAATGACACGAGTCACGACGCACACCCATACATATATACATAACTCCAACACTCCCTCACTTCGGGACAATTTTGTCATTTATTTGTATTAACAATCTTACATAAGTAATTATTCTTTATTTACACAGTCTTATGGGTTTTAATACATACTTATCAGTTCATTTCTTTGGATCAACATATTTATATATTAAAGAACGCCAAATTTTAGATTAGAGTATCAAAAGTATAAAACTTAATATTAACTGTCAAAGAAACTTAAATATTAGCCAAGAACTTATCAAACTTCGATAATCACCAGATTCCATCGTAGTAAACCCAGTCATTCATGTTTTCATCCCAGTAATACTTATAACCAAGTTCGTCAGAACACTTTAGACCATCGCTACTAAAGGTGTATCAATCCTTAGAATATTCACAGTTTTCTTTATGCGCCTCGCCTTGGTAACTTTGATCTTCAAATGAGTAATCATTGTCATCCCTCAAATAACGTTGCTTGACTTTGTCTGCAAATTTAAACATTAACATTTTTTATCAGTAAAGTATTTATGTGTGTTAAAAGGTAACGGTTTGGTGAATATGTCTGCTAATTGTTGTTTGGATGAAACCCATTCAACAGCTACTCTATCCCTTTTAGCGCATTCCTTCACGAAATGATATCTTATTTCAGTCAGATGTCTTAAACCTACTGCTCCTTCAATTTGTGAGCATTTGATTGCCGCCAAATTATCGCACATTAGTTTCATTGGATAAAGCTTTCTGCTTGCAAATCTCTCCAATGAGAAGCCCAAAGCAATCATTTCCTTACACGCCTCACTTATAGCGATATACTCTGCTTGACGTGTGGATAACGACACATAGTGTTGCTTTTGTGTCTTCCACGCAATTATATCACCGTACAGTCTTACTAAGTATCCACACGTAGTTATTGAGCCCTTACAATCCGCCAGGCTAGCATCAGAATATGCGTCAATGCCTTCACCCTTGCCTCTATACGTCAACGATAAATTTTTTGTATAGATTAAATAGCTGAAAACGCGATCCAACATTTTCCACTCTAATTCTGTTGGATTAACTTGATGACGACTCAGTACATTAACACCGTAAGACACATCGGGTCTGGTAGCATTAGCAAGATAATTCAACGAGCCTACAGCTTCCCTGAATGAAGTGGGAGACAAACCTTTGTCGTTTCTATCTTCGCCTTCACGAGATCGCCTCTCACGGTTAAGCACTTGATTTCTCATCATAGGTGATATTTGTGGATGCGCCTTTTCGTATCCAAGCCGTTTAATCATGTTATCTATAAATTTACTCTGATTAAGTTTGATAGTTCCCGCTTTCCTATCTCTAATAATTGTTATACCTAGATACTATTTAGGTTCGCAAAGGTCTTTCATTCTGAACCTTTTTAGTAATTCCTTTTTATATGATTTAATAGTCTCCCTATCGTTCCCAGTTATAATAATGTCATCTACATACAAAAGCGCCAGTATTATTATTTTTCCTATATTGATTGTGAACAAACACGGATCATTTTCGTTTGTAGTGAAACCAAGTTCTTTCATAGCTTCATAGAATGTGTCGTACCATCTTTTAGGGCTAGTCTTCAACCCATATAAAGATTTTTCCAACTTACATACCAGTGAGCTTTTCTCTTCGTCAGTGTATTTTAACCCGTCTGGAATTTCAATATATATTTCCTCAAGAACTTTACTATTAAGAAATGCTGTTTTAACGTCCAATTGACACAGGTCCAAATCGTACTTATTAGCGAACGCTAGTACAGCCCGTACTAAAGAAAGTCTTGTGACAGGTGCATAAGTTTCGTGTAGGTCATAAAAGTTTTTATCCTGAAATCCACGAGTGGCTAATCGAGCCTTTTTAAGTTTTATTCCTATAGGGTCAACCTTTTCTTTGAATACCCATCTAGTTGTAAGAATGTTTGGTTTGCAACCCCGTGAGTCTACCTTTGGACGATCATTAACCTTAAAGACTTCATTCAATGTCATAGCATCAAATTCGGATTTCACCGCGTCCATCCATTCTACGCCATCCGATCTATTTATCGCCTCTTCGTAATTTTTAGGATCTCCTATAATGTCGGCTAACAACATAGAGAACTATCGGATTCACTTGTATACTTCTATACATTACGATTGATTCTGTCAATATTTTCTTTGGTCTACCGCGTTTTCGCTTACTTTTCTGTAGCCCTTGTTCTCCCTCAGTTTCTGAGCTTACAGCTCGTTGAACTGGTTCCTCTATTTGTTCAGTCGCCTTAGCGCTTGAAGTTGCGCTTTCTACTTGAGCGTCAGGATTTTCACGACTAAACATTAATTACTCTATACTGTCCTTGTGTATATCGCCGTACACGAATCTTTCTACAAATCTCACATGTCTACTTTCGATTAGTTTACTTGTTTCAGGATGATATACGATATAGCCAGTTGGCAAATAACCTACTAGATAAGTTTTAATTGATACTGCCTTAAGCTTGGTTTCATTTTGGATTTTTGCGTATGCTAAACACCCGAATCTTTTCAATTGATTTACATCAAATCTGTATTTGGGAGCTAGCAATCTCATTGGAGCTTGCATACCGAGAGTCTTATGTGGGCTTATATTATAAATATAAGTAGCCACTCCTAACGCGATATCCCACATGTTCGAAGGTAACCCTGAATCAAGCATTAACGACCTCACCTTTTTTTGTATTGTTTGATTAAAACGATCGACAACGCCATTATGTTCGGGCGTGCCTGGACATACTGTGCGTAACTCAGCACAGAACTCCCTCAGAACCTTTACTGTATCCTTACTAGTAAATTCAGTTCCCTGATCACATTCCATATAACATACCTTTACGTCTTTTCCAATCAGGTTCCTAACCGATACAATTAATTCTCGCAAACAGTTTGGAACGTCAGTTTTATGTTTAAGTGCGTAATTGCCTGCATATCTAGAGTAACTGTCGACGAAGCAAACGATAAATCGGTATTGACTGGGATAGGCTACCGGACTTACATATCCCATCACGTCAGCATGGAATTTTAAAAGAGGATCTTTTTCCCTATGTCTAACTTTTGTGAATGGCAATTTATTTAATTTCGCACGAAACCAAACATCGCATTCTCTTATGCCCTCATCAAAATCAGAACTTTCAAAGTCTTTCAATTCTGGATAAATTGTCTTAAATCTTTGCATTTAGCATGCAGACATGTGTCCCAACCTGTCATGCCATAGCAAAACCGTGTTTAACTTTTCTCGCCTCTCAGCTTGTAAATTGATTGAACCGTTAACTTTTTCCAATATTAATTGACCGGCTTTATCTATTTTTCTGCGATTTATTGTGTTTAATAATTTATTTGCGTTTGCTTTTACATTCAGAGTTTTATCTTTCACCGACTTATATTTTGATGCTTTGATTCTTTGACCGCTCCTAGTCGCCAAGTTCACCAAAATTCTTTTACTGTTATGATTAACTTTATGCAATAAGGATTGATTTGGTTTTAGTTCGATTTCCCAGAACGGTTTGTTATATGTCCCAGAAATTATTGTTTCTTTAGTTTTGGGATCGTAGATGTTAATGCACTTGTTATCTAGGAATATTTTTAAGCCTTGGTCCGCGAATTTACGTAGTGATAACAAGTTTTTCACCAGATCTTTACAGTAAATTACGTTGTTTAATTCCATTGTTTTCCCGTTGTTAAGTTTTAAATCTATGATACCTTTGCCTTGTATTTTTAAATTCGCCTTTGAATCTTTATTTGCACAATTGATTATTCCGCCTTCGGAAGTATCGATTTTCCTAAATAATAGTCATGCATTGGACAAGTGATAAGTCGCGCCCGTATCACCAATAAATTTTTCTACTTCGTTGTCCTCATTGTTACTTTCAGATTCACAGTCTGATATTTCTTAATGAGCTTCACCTGCGAGATGAGCTTTCGCCTTGAACTTTTTGCTAAACGTTTTTGTCGCCTTAGACTTAGCTTTACCTTGGAAAACTCCAGATCTGCCACAGCCTTGCGCTCCAGCACTTGGCTTGGAGGGCCATCTTTGTGGAGCACTACGTGGACGTTTGTTGCTCGAATCGCCAGGGTCCTCATGTGGACGTTAACGCATCGCCTCTGGAAGCAGTGGACATTCCTGTCTCATATGATCAGGACTGAAGCATTTGTAACACACGTTGGTGTCATAGCGACATTGCCAAGTCATGTGTTCTTTGTTGCCACACTTGTAGCACCATTCTTTCTTTCCGCCTTCTCTGACTTGAGCTTGCAAAGCTCGTCCATCCGGTGATTGAACCTTTTTTGGGCCCATCTGTAAAACAAGCTTTCTTAGTTTATTAAAGTTACATTCAGTTCCATTTGCGTTTTCGCTAACACAATCCGCCACAACCACCCCAGGGATAGCTTTTTCAACAGCGTGGAAGAAAAGCTTGCGCTTATCGTCTTCCGGATATCTACCAGTTTTACCATGATTCTCATAAAGTCTAACAGTTTTGTCAAGTCTATAGCAAAAATCTCTCGCGGTCTCCTTTTCGGAATCAAATCTTATGGTTATCAGCATTCTAAAAGCTTCATGTTCATTTAGTCCTCTCTCGCCAAGTTTTGTCTCTTTGATAAATTCCAGTATTTCCTTGGGTTTTTTATCATTCATATGTATGAAGTCATTTTCATAATCCCCAATGCTAACATGATTAAACATGATGTCCTTGACAGTATGTTCATCATGTTTAAGCACTTCCTCACTCACTTTCGTGCATTCTTGCTCATCGAATACGTAAAACAATTTTCTGGTTTTTAATTCCGCGAAAAGGTAACCTTCATATGTCTCATAACTCATTTTCTTTGTTAACATGAATTTTCTAAATATATTTGGATTGGAATTCGAATGTGAATTTGAGAATTCAATATTGATTACACCTGAATTACTAGAGTTTTTATCTTTAGCATTTTGAGCAACTGAACTATCATTACCTATTTGTTTTCTAACCTCATCAACTATGATTTTAGTTATATTTGATATATTACCAATACTACTCACGTTAATGTTCTCCGGTCGCCTAGGAAGGTTATTTAGCCTGTTTACCTGATAGGGTGTTGATACGGCATGTGGACCAAAACCGCGAGCCATTGGTCGAGCATTGTGCACGACAGAAATGTCATTACTCCCATCACCGCTCAGTTCTCCATCTTACTTCTCTTTTTCAGAACTCTTGCTTTTGTTTGTGGACGACTGTTTGCAGCCTGTCTCGTCATATACACATATACGCATATATATATATACACACACACACACACACACACACATATATATATATATATATATATATAAGATCACCATTAATTCACTGAATATCCGAAATCAATTTAAAGTAAACAAACGCCTTTCGTTACGTAATTTCACGTCACAACTTGCTATCATTTGTTATAATTTTAATTTTGATTAAATTATCTCCATATGTTCGTGAAAGCATTTCATCGCTTATATAACACACGACCGTTCGAGTTTATTTCGTCATTTCACCTTTTCAGCTGCGCGCGCTCATCATTTCGTGAACACGGCGACGCCAATTTCGTGCGGTACGCGTCTATCAATTTCGGAACGCACCTCAGCGCCTTTCTTTGCTAGTCTATGCACGCGCACTTCTTCCTCGTCGAGTGTGTGCGCACGCAATTCTTCCCGACTCGGCCGGCTTGGCCATTTTTGCTTGGCCACGTGGGTTTGTACGCGCGGTTCCGCCATTTTGAATATTTTAAGCAAGCAACAGGTTAGCGCCTGTTGCATGACGTAATCCACCGGTGGTTTTTATTAAAATTTCTTATAAAGTTTTCTTTCGCGCGATTTATTTCGGCACTCTCGGAAAAGAACAGCATGCTTTATTTTTATGTTTTCCAGCGACCCGACTTATCAATTTTAAAGGTACTTACTGTGTGTTAGAACTGCCTTATCCTTGTTAAGGCCTGCACCTTCACCCTTTCTGCCAGCCCTCCTGACCAGGCATATTTTTCTTCAGGTGGACAAACGGTGCACGTGCACAAGCACTCAGGTCCCTTTCTTTCCGGCACACACTGACACAAAGAAGTCTCTTGCTCGTCGCTTATCCTCGCCTTTTCGCCACGCCAAATCAAAATCACTAACAAAGCGCCCTTATTCCCACTCACAATCACTTTGCGCAGTGGAAGAGAGCTGACCCATTACCTATTTGTTTAATGGAGAGGCAGAGCAATAAATGTACAACAGACTTAATGACGCCGAAGAAAGGAACTTTATTGTCTAACAGTAAGAACGTCCGAACGATACTGCGCGTCAAAAGCAACCGGCCCGAGAACACCTATATCGCCTTCCTCGCTAGAGCGTCGCTCATGCGCACTAATGACACGAGTCACGACGCACACCTATGCATATATACATAACTCCAACAAAACTTAACGGTACATACTAGAAAAATACAAAATTCTGTCTTCAATATTCAATATTCTATATCATTCGGTCGCTTTCAACATTGATAAACAATTAGTGGATGTGTTTGAGTAATGATTAGGCACTTAATTGCTAGTGAAGCATATTGGTGTTCAAATAGCCACAACCAAATTTTAGTTGCAAAGGAAAGAGTTTATTCTATGGCATAAAAAACCTCCACTCCATGAGTGGAGGAAAAAGCCGAAAAATCAAATAGTGATCACAAAAGTATGTCAAAATTTACCTTATGAGAGAATGCATAAGTATTAGGATGACAATCAGTCCGCCATACCTCAATCCATACAGTGGCAAACACATAATCCAAGATGAGACTCGTTATTATCATACACTAATCCACACAATCGCAGAAATACATAATCCAACATAAGACTCGTTATTATCATACACTAATCCACACAATGGCAGGCACACACAATCCAACAAGAGACTCGTTCACACTCGCAAAATGGAACCTCTCACCACAAAGGGTCAATTTGAACTGAACTTTTAAGAAAGTAATAGTTGTAAAAGTAGAAACAAATTCCTGATCCAATTACATATAAAGTCGTGGGAAAAGGCTCCATTCTACCTGCACGGCGCTGACCTTCGAGTTACGCGCAGAGCTTACAGTTTTATTTTCGGTGCAGCCCCTTTTCCGAGAATGGATAAACTAAAGAGACAATAAACTAAGTCAAGCTCGCCACAACTTCAGATGACGGTAAAAAGCAGCCAAACAGGATGTGATTGGCACTTGAACAATTTTATAAACGAAAATCCATTGTTTATCTTACCAACATGTATCATTATTAATTTTACTGATATTTAGACTAAAAAACCTTTTTCTATGTAGAAATAATGTATATGAGTTTTTGGTTTATAAAATTTTAAGCGTAATATTAATCTACTGTTGATATATTTGGTTGGTTATAGAAATTGTTATTAAGAATATGAATTATTTATGTTTTATAGAGCTTAAAAAGTAGTCAAGTTAAAAAATATTTCTGAATACAATTCCAATCGGTTGTGGTCAAAAGAATTAATCTACCTGCGAGAAAAACGCAACAATTGAGAATTTATAAAAAATGTTATAACAATTAAAAATATAAAGAAAGATAGAAGTAAAGATAGAAAGAAGATAAATAAACAATTAAAAAAATGGTTAACTTATGCCAATATTTCTTTCCTAAATATGAATCTTTCTCAGATTACTCGAGAAATTGACAGCGCTAAATATTCTTTTGCCATTTTTATAAAATTTATTAGAGGTCATACGATAACGTCAGTGCCAATTTTGATATTTCTCCGCCGATTTTTCCGTGATATTTCGCTACATTAATATTTATTTTCCACGGAATTGATTTTTCAGCTTATACAAAATAAATGTCCTATTCTCCATGCCACCAACAAATAAATTCTTATTTATTTTCGTGGCTTATAATCTTTTTGACCTGACCTGACGAGTCTGACTATTTCTGAAGATATGCTAATTCACATCCTATCAGGTAGCTCATCGGCTAGGACCGCAGGTAGCCCAACCAAAAACGATTAAAAATTGAAAATAATTTTTTTTTCAATGTTGCATATACAGATTCAAAAGTTAGAAATTCAGAATCTACGGGTTTCAACGATCTCAGATACCTAAAAATTTTCCTGCAACATTGAAAATTAGGATAAATACAATGTATATTGTAAAGAGAAAGAGATACGTCAAAACGGACAAAATTTTCAGATTCACTTTCAGAGTCATTTAATATACATATAAATATTATTAATTAAATATAAGTAAAAAAGAGAACATGCATAAATAATTATAAATAAATAATATAAAATAACCTGGGAAATATAACAGGGATTAGGTTTTATGGCGTTATATTCTTGGACCCCTAACAAAAGGATTATCCTTCGGACCCAAGCTCTGACGAGTTCTGAACATTTCTCATGAATTCTGACTTTTCCTGACGATTTCTGTCGAGAAACGTTACAAAAGTGGTCAGAAAAGGTCAGAAGTCCTGACTTTTTTTTCTGAATTTTTTTGTTGTACGGATGGAAAATAGCATTTTATCTGGCCCTATGCGGAACTTTATCGGAACTCAAGTTAGAAGACTCTTTTCATTGAAATCGAACAACCGTTTTCTATCTGGATCTATCCGGCTTTGAAGCGAACTTTAAAGAAAAAAAATTGAATTATCTGGCAGAGGGAATCTCATGCGACCCTATCCGGAACATTTTCGGAGCATAAGTTAGAAGACTCTTTTCGTCTAAGTCCGAAAATGGTTTTTTATCTGCATCTATCCGGCTTAGAAGCAAACATTAGAAACAGAAAATGGAACTATTTACCAAACGGAATTTTATATGGCCCTATCTGGAAATATGTCGGAACTTGCATCACACTGATAAAGACAATAGAATAACTTAATTCCGGTTGCAGAAATAAACTTGTGAAGACACTTTTGGAAGTTAAAAGGTTGAATATATTGACAAAAAAAGGCTAAAGAAATCGTTACAGTCTCAGGCGTGCCGGCTCGACCGTCGCTCCATGCTCCACCCACCCGTACTCCACTATACCGTCACCAGAGGGCACATAAAACGTGATTTTAAATACAAATAATCATCAGAGTTAACTCACCAAATTAATATTAAAATAAAGCTTTTAACATTCGGCCATCCTAGTTATTCTCGGCCTCGAGAATATTAAACATTTCGTAATCACCAAAACGTAGAGGTAATCGGGTTTGTCTGTTTGGTCTAACATGTTTTTCTTTTGAAATCGAGTCTTTTTCAGGATCACTTATTTCTGGTGCTGGCTGTTCTTCCGTGTCGTCGTCAGGTTGTAACCCTGCTTCACCTATTACATTTCCTTTAGAATAGTCTTCTTCTGTCACGTTTCCTTCTTCGTAGTCGTCATCCTCAAAGGCTGGTTGCCAGATCTTTAACTGACTGACGTGAGCCGTGCTTGCATATTTACGACCCTGCTTGTCTGTCTGAAGGTCCATAACGCCGTACGTGTCATTTGGGTAAATTTGGTAGACCACCAAGGGACCCCTGAATCGTCCTTAGAGTTTAGTGAACTCTCCAGTTGATATCGGCTTGACTCTCATGAAGACAATATCGCCGATGTCCTACCTTACGTGCTTCAGTCGGGTCTTATCATAGCGACATTTGTATTTTGCCTGTTCTTCTATAGTTCTATTTCGGGCTTAATCTTGCAGTTTCTCAGGGCGATCATATACATCCGAGGTAGTCAGTTCACGTAGAAAACCTTCGCCGTGTCGTGGTTGAAATCCATATAGGAGCTCGAAAGGTGCCTTGCCAGTAGTTTGATTGAAGGCTTCATTCAGATCTCGAGCCATTCTTCGCAATTGTTGATCCCAGTTTCGGTTTTGCGTGTCCACCAGGTCGGCTATCATCATAGACGTCAGCGTGTCGTTGACTCGCTCCACTTGTCCATTAGCTTGGGCATGGCGTGGAGAATTGAGAGAATGTTTTATCCCGTGTTTTTCACAAAAGGACTCGAACTCATGGGACGTGAAACATGTCCCTCGATCAGTTATCAAACGACTAGGCGCTCCAAAGTCCAGAATGAAATTTTCAAGGTGGCGAATTACTCCGGTTGTTTTCGTATCTCTAGTTGCTTCTAGACGTACCAACTTTGTCAGATTATCGTTATCACGAGTATATGTTTATTTCCTCGAGACGTAGGATTGAATGGACCCAAATGGTCCATGTGGACAACATCAAAAGGTCCTCGTCCTGGCGGTATTGGGTGAAGTTCCCCTGGTTGACGTCCTCGAATGATTTTGCTCCTCATGCAGGTTAAACATGACTTGATGTGCTGTCTCAGATATCTTCTCATTCCTGGGAAGAAATAGTAATGGATCATTTTCTGTACCGTACGTTCCAAGCCTGTGTCCTCCCAGATCGTGGAATCGTATTGCCAAGCTCTTTCGTAAAGCCTTGGGTATCACGTAAAGTAAGCGTCGATTTACTCGTTTATATAGAACTTTGAATAAAATTTATCTTTTTTGTTTCGACGACTCGTCGCAGTATTGATATAACATTATTTCTTCTTCGTTAGTCTTAACACTGAACATAGTTAATAGAGCCTCGGCAATTTCCTACGCTGATTTCTGATCGTTATCTTGCACTGGGGCTCGACTCAGCGCATCCACGTGGGCCATCTTCTCTCCAGGACGATGAACAATTTTATAATCAAAGTCGTTGAGCAAGTTGCCCCAACGAGTGATTTGCGGATTTTTGGTTCGCTGCCTGTTCAAGTACACTAAAGCCTGGCAGTCGGTCACTATAGGGGCAAAATTCGTCACGTGTACCCGCTTAAAAACTTGTTGTCTCCGATTTTCTTGAAAGTCAGCGAAATTATGGTCCTAGTGAACCTCTTTTAATTCCCTTAAGAGAACGTCTCTAGTACAACGGGTTGTCAGCATACAGGGGCTCGAATTTTCAACCTTTTACCGCGCACGCTGATACTCAATTAACCATAACTTATACCAAAATTGTCCAAATTAACTTTTTTATGGAGGTTTTAAAAACTTTTTTTCATTAGCTTTACGCTGAATGCAATGATTTTAGATTTCAAAAATTATTTAAGCTTCATTTTTTAATTTTAAACATATTTTTGAGTTTTTCTCCAAGTGCGGCCGTTAATTTTGTTTCCAAAATTGTGTTTAAAAGAAAGCTTGACTTTCTCCCTTTAAAATGAGTCATTGTCGAAAGTGGGGCGAAAGAAATTGGTGGAGATATATAACACTTCTTGCGCGCGGTTTCTGCGTCGCAGTACAGCTAGGCGCGACGATCACGATGTACCGTCTATTGCGGACTTATTTAATGGTACTTTTCATCATTTGTTCGTAAAACTGTTATTTGTGGCTCGAACGAAATTTAAAAAGAAATGAAATTTATGCACTTCTCGTTCTTTTTGCCTCACAGTTTTCTTTCGGGAAAACACCACATACTATTGATGATGAATATTTTCTCAACATGAGAGTTAATTTAGCACAGCGAACGAAAGAGTGTTTTATTTTTGGGTTCCAGGCACTGTGTTTGCTGATTCAAATCTCTTCTTAAGCTCTTGAGTAGTGATAACGTGATTTTTTCGGGAATGAAGAATACTAAAGTTTCAACTAATGCGCTGCGACTCTTTTTAAATTTCCCCCAATACCATCACAAGGGCCTTTTCCGTGCGTCGTTGCGTGGAAATGGCACTCGGCTGAAATACCAAAATCTATTTAATCGTGGATCAAATTGATGAAGTTATACTTATTTTTAAAGTGCAAGGCGGCTCCATCTGTAAAATAAATCATTTTTTGGGTTGGAAATTCTCTTTCAAACAGTGTGTAATAATTTTTTGAAATTCGTACACATCAATTGTGTCATGAGTCAAGCAGTCTGATAATATAGCAAGACTGCGGTGCTTTAGAACGTTGTCCTTTTTATAATAAATTACCACAGTAAAAATGGTAGCTCGATCATTCTTCCAATGAAATGACTCAGCTGCATTCTGGACTACGAAGGCACAGTTTTCAGCGAAATCACAAAGAATAAGATATTCTCCTGCTTTCAGTGTGTCCTTAAGGTTTTTGAAAAAAGATGACTGTTGTTTGGCTGTAAAGAAGTGAGATTTAAGCTTAAGCAACCCGAAAAAATGGTTTATTCCACAGATGGAGCCGCCTTGCACTTTAAAAATAAGTATAACTTCATCAATTTACTCCACCATGGAATGGATTTTGGTATTCAAGCCGAGTGCCATTTCCACGCAGCGACGCACGGAAAAGGCCCTTGTGATGGTATTGGGGGAAATTTAAAAAGACTCGCAGCGCGTTAGTTGAAACTTTAGTATTCTTCATTCCCGAAAAAATCACGTTATCACTACTCAAGAGCTTAAGAGGAGACTTGAATCAGCAAACACAGTGCCTGGAACCCAAAAATAAATCACTCTTTCGTTCCCTCTGCTGAATTAACTCTCATGTTGAGAAAATATTCATCATCAATAGTATGTGGTGTTTTCCCGAAAAAACTGTGAGGCAAAAAAAAACGAGAAGTGCGTAAATTTCATTTCTTTTTAAATTTCGTTCAAGCCACAAATAACAGTTTTACGAACATATGATAAAAAGTACCATTGAATAAGTCCGCAATAGACGGTACGTCGTGATCGTCGTGCCTAGCTGCACTGCGACGCAGAAACCGCACGCAAGTTATCCACCAATTTCTTTCACCTCACTTTCGATAATGGCTCATTTCAAAGGGAGAAAGTCAAGCTTTCTTTTGAACATAATTTTGCAAAAAAAATTAACGGCCGCACTTACAGAAAAACTCAAAAATATGTTTTAAATTGAAAAATGAAGCTTAGATAATTTTTTAAATCTAAAATCATTGCATTCAGCGTAAAGCTGACGAAAAAACGTTTTTAAAACCTCCGTAAAAAAGTTTATTTGGATAACTTTTGTAGAAGTTATGGTTAATTGAGTATCAGCGTGCGCGGTAAAAGGTTGAAAATTCGGGCACCTGTATGCTGACAACCCGTCGTACTAGAGACGTTCTCTTAAGGGAATTAAAAGATGTTCAATAGGACAATAATTTTGCGGACTTTCAAGAAAATCGGAGACAAGTTTTTAGGCGGGTACACTTCACGAATTTTGCCCCTATATTGAATTTCACATTGATTAAAAGAGGGCGTAACCGACAGCCCAGATTATTGCGAGCAATTCCAACTTACTGGAATGATAGTATCGTTCCACTTCGCTGGTTCTCTTACTTATCGCATAAACTGGGTGTAGTTTACTGTCGGATCCTCGCTGCATCAAAATAGCTGCCAATCCATGCGCGCTAGCATCTGTATGGAGTTCTGTCTCCTTCGAATCAAACCATTGTAGAACCGAATAATTGGTGAGACATTCTTTTAGATCCACGAACGCTCTCTCGGCTTCTTCGTTCCATTCGAATGATCGGTTTGAGTTTAGGAGCTCGTACAGTGGGCGAGCCTTCTCGGCGAATTGAAACAAAAAACGCCTGAAGAAGCTGCATAGCCCCAAAAATCTTCGCTCTTTATGGATGTTAGTGGGTGCCGGAAACTCTTGTATGGCACACTTGGCAAGATTTAAGGTGAGACCTGCCGCACCAAGAGCATCCAAAACTAGTGTAAGTCGCTCTCGCAGTTCCTCCCAGTTGCGTCCTCCGATCAAAATATCGTACAAATAAAAAACAACCACGTCCTTACGAACAGGGCCCAGAACTTTTTCCATCAACTTTCCAAAATAGAAGGGGGCATTCATCAGGCCGAATATCATCTAGGTGAATTCTCCCGTCTCGTCTGGCGTTATGAAGCCTGTCTTTTCGCGAGCCTCCTTGGACAATGGAACCTGTAGGTAACGTTGGGCCAGATCGAGCGTGATGAAAAGATTGCACTCACTTAAAAGTGCCATGTGATCGTCGATGTCTTGCAATGGAAAATTAATCCGTTCGGTTTGTGTGTTCAAACGTCGAAAGTCTACAATCATACGATTCTTTCCGTTCTTTCTTTTTGCCAAAAGGACCGGGCTAGCATAAGACGAATTGGTATCGACCACGATTCCCGCGTCTCTCAGTGGTTCGATAATGTTTTTAAGTCTAGTACGCTCGTCGTCGCTGGCTTTATAGGGCTTTGATTGGAAAGGTGTACTTCCTGGTTTCTCACGAATCTCCATGGTTACCAGGTCGGTACATCCCAACTGGTTCAAATTCATGGCAATAGTGTGTCTGTCCTTGTTCAGTACGGTGATGAGATCCTCTTTTCGTTCTTTTGGTTGATCCTCTCCCAGGTCCAAATCTTCTATCGATACTTTCTTAGAAATTAAAGGTCTCTCGCACACGTTCATGTGTTTCAAATCAATTATCTCTAATTCATTCGTCGACGGAAGGTTTTCAGCTTCCAGATTCAAACATGGTTTTTGAAATTCCTCTGTTGAGTTCTTCACGGATATGAAATTCACGGAATGCGCAGGTAAACATTTACTTTCCACCAAATTCAGTTTTTGTTCTTTAATTTCGCTCGGAAAAATTCCAAAAATGTTCTCTGATTCCACAAAGCGAAGTTCGTCTCATACTCTAGCGTGGGCTAGGTGAGGAAGTTCTGTGAAGGTCCTCCCGATGATTAAGTCGATTTGCTGTCATCTGGAACCACGTACAAGGGTATGTCTTCCGCTGAAACACCATCCACAGTCACACGAGCTCGAATTATTCCGATGGAGAAAACCTTCAAATGTTCAGGGCCAAAGATCTTCAAAGCGATCTTCTTAGGCTCGACTTTTTATCCCCCGACGTTTGCGGTGGAAGATTTAATCATGCAATCGGAGCTTCCCGTGTCAAACATTCCAGTCCAGTGATGATTATCCAACTGCACTTGTTTGATATATTTGGAACCTGAACAGTTCTGACTTACCTTGACAGATTTAATTTCACCTTCTGCTGGAGTCGATCGTTGAGGGCAGTGTCTCTGGGTATGTCCCTTCTTCCGACATATACGGCAAGTTAGTTCCTCTTGTCGTTCCGGGCAGTATCTGGATATGTGACCAAATTTTTTGCAGTTATAGCATTTTGGGTCTCCATTTTCGTTTCTAATCGGCTCCCGGCGATCTGGATTACGAATGTTTTCAGACTTGACCGCTTTATCCGCACCTCTGTCCGCCTTAGGACGCGGTTTCTCTTGACGGTCTTTCGCTCAATCATCGGTTTTCTTTTTCGGCGTATCCGTAGCACCTCGAATTCTTTTACTGCATTGATGACTAATCCTTTCTTGCTGTTGCAGGTCATGTAAAAGGTCATCCAGATCCACATGACCCTTGGCTGACATCGCTGAACAATGATCTCGTGACCACAGACCAATCAGGATTTGTTCCTTCGCTTCTGATTCGGTTAGACCCAGTACACCACAAATCTCGCTTTTTCGTGAAAGTAGGAGGTGAGCGACTTCCTTTTCTGCTATACACGCTCCTTCATGCGAGTCCATTTATCTGTTAAATTTTCAGATTTGATAAATGTTTTTCGGAAGGCTGCCTCGAATTTTTCCCACGAATCCAAGTTGGAAGCTCTCAATCTAAACTAATCCAAAGCTCCACCTTGTAGATGAGATCTAGCTGTTTCTACAACGAAGCTTACAGGGCATCGGTGCAGGCTGCTTATTCGCTTTATATTCTCCAGCTATTCCTTGGCTGCAACGCTCCCTTTTTCTCCGTCGAATTCTCGAATGCTCTTGCTCAGGTCTGGCATAATGTAGAACGAATCCATAATCCGATCCGAGTTTGAAGTCTGTGTGGTAGGTTCCGCAGACAAACGATTGAGCATCCTCATCATCATTTCATATCTACGACGACCATCTTCAATTAGAAATTGCATTAAATGCTCCGTGTTTGACGAGTCCATACTCGAATCGGGGGGAAATGAATTCAAAGGAGCTGAACTGAGGTTATTATTCGAACCATTAATAGCAGGTGAGTCGATACGCGGTCTTGGATCAGCTCGATGAGCGTCAACTCTCAAATATTGTAAATGATTGATGTTCCGTCCGAGGAATTCGGCTTCCTCGGCCTCAACCTGAGTTCTGCGAATATTTGCAGGTTGGGATTGAAGGAGGTCAATCACGGTCGGATCCTGCACTGTACTATTATTCGCGTTCGTTACATTGATTAGAGTTTGATCATCCGCTAATTTCAAAATTCTAATTCCTGACAAACTTTCCGTTCGCGATGAATTCGAATAGACGGAAGCATTTGACGCGCTTAACGGCGAATTCGAAACCACGGAATGATACGATCTTATCGAATCTTGATCTGAGGATTGTTGCATTTGCGTACTATTCGCATGGGTTTGCATTTCGCGAGAAAACTGATCAAACTCCGCGAGAGTCGGATAATACCTTTTTGGATTCGCCATTTCCAAATAAATTTATAATTATTGTCGTTATTTGGTTTTTTTTTTTAATTTTTTTAATTTTCAGCTCACACCTATATCTTGACTGGGATCGCTCGCGTATATTTTCGAAGTATTACTCAATTATTTTAAGGTTAAGTTCACTCGCGTATACTTTAGAAGTATTACTAAAGTATTTCGAGGTTAAGTTCACCCGCGTATACTTTCGAATTATTTCGAGGTTAAGTTCACTCGCGTATACTTTTGGTTTAGTTTTTACTTACGTATTTTCGAGGTTAATTTCACCTGTTCTCTTTTCTGTAGGTAAGGCTCTCTCAAGCATCCTCGAGATTCAATCAGATTCGCTCTTGTCGCTCCAATAAAAAATCGTCTCAAACTAGTTTTAAGTCGCACTTGATAGTTACGCACAAATATATATTTCCTTGTAAAAATGAACGCTATAGCTCGACAGAGCGCTCACCTTTCACACTGTAGAACTCTCTCGATTTCGCACCGTCAAATAAAAAAAACATGTTCACTCTATCGCACACCTCAACCGATATCGAACTCTTTGTTGAGGAATTTTTTTGGATCGCACATCCAAGTCGATACATAGCCGGACACGTCGACCAAAATCTCGCAGTCGCATTTTCAAGTTCACAGGTCAGGACCGATTCAAATAATGTATTAACTTTTGAAGAAACATCATCCCATAAATGGCGACGCAAAGCCACTCGACCACGCCGCGCAATACAATTTTTCGACGACAGGGATCATATCCCACTTCTGAGATGATACAGACAATAGAATAACTTAATTCAGGGTGCAGAAATAAACTTGTGAAGACAATTTTGGAAGTTGAAAGGTTGAATATATTGACAAAAAAAGGCTAAAGAAATCGTTACAGTCTCAGGCGTGCCGGCTCGACCATCGCTCCACGCTCCACCTACCCTTACTCCACTATACCGTCACCAGAGGGCACATAAAACGTAATTTTAAATACAAATAATCATGAGAGTTAACTCACCAAATTAATATTAAAATAAAGCTTTTAACAACACGAAGAAAAATGGAGAAATAATTGTTATAAAGAGTGCTGTTTTACATGATAGATTATCATGATACTAGTGACTATTGCTCGAGTTCAAGTACCTTTTCTAAACTGTTTAGTTGTGATTCCTAAATCACAACATTCCTATATCTACAAATGAGTGTTTAACAGATTAATACAATTAAATGTGATATAGATCTTACTGTGATTTATTCCAATTCAGTACCTTTCGTAAAAGACAGCTATTTAGTCAATCTTATTGAAAATATATTACTATGTATAGTTAATATTAGTGCCAAAATAAGATTCGTCTTACAATATCAAATATATGACGCGCTTGAGACGCTGTTATTAGACAATAACGTAGAGTCTATGAGTCTTCTGTGATTCAGTACCAGAAAGCTACCACCAATATCAGGACAAACGCAGTAGCGCCGCATTGCCGCCATGGTAATGTGCCTTTGTGGATTACAAAAGAAGATAATAAGCGCTATATAAATTAAAATAAAACGATGAATATCTCAATTAAGTCAACAGTTATAGAGATTTAAAAAAAAAAAACATTAGAGGTTTATGAAAAACACAAAATTCAAATATGAAAATTTTTTTTTTAAGATATAGTTTATACGTTTTTTTAAATAAATGGTTGCAGTGCAAAGCTAGATAACCGTCATTTTTGGCAAAAATGAGCTTTTTGCATTAAAAATTATTAAAAAATCAAGTACATGTTGTTAAAGGATTTGTTCGAAATCTCATTTTTATTGTAGTAATAAAAAGATTGGTAATTCATAACCAGATACCTGACTCTCTGTACACATGTCTGCTGTGTTCTTTTTTTTTACATGCCTAACGTCTTATATTTTTTAAAACTTTTTTGTGACCATATTCCTCTTCCTAAAAGTTTTTAAATACTGCAAAATAATAATATACTTTTCTTCAAAAAAAAATCTTAAATAAAGCTATTTGCCACGTTTTTCGCATCAAAATACCGTAATGAAATTTCAACATAAAATGTTAAATCATCATTTTCAACCAAAACCAACTTTTATAACTTTTACAACAGTTACAGTACGATACCGCCATATTAAATCTATATTTTCCCGGAACAGAATAATTTTTTATATGAACACTTTTTTATTCTTATTCAGCCTCTCTATATTCGAGAACAAGTTTTTATTATTTTTAAAAATTGAAAAAATGATTTCTAGAAGCTATCTAAAAACGACTTTCAAAACCCATGAAATTAGAACTGCCAAATTTTTGAATGATTCACTCAGAAATAGTTAACTTTTTCTAGGCAAAACACATTTTCTCCCAATTTAGCAACTCAATATCTCGGGTGCAATTATTTTTTGTGTAAACTGAAAATTGCACTTTTTATCGGGATCATCTACCGAGCCTGTTTCATTTTGAGGTTCCCTTCACTTTGAAATTGTAAACTTCCACATTTTATTTCTCGGAACTGGAAATTTTTTTTAATTATACTTTTTTGGCCTCGATTCAGAAACACTTCAGCTCGGGAGTAAACTTTTGTTTTTAAATTTAAATGGTGATTTCGATTTTACAGAATGTTATTTCGCTCTCCTAAAAAATGTCGATTTTTTGCTTATATAGTGCTGTATACTGCAATCCTTCAAATATTGTTCCAGAAATAAAATAAAAAAATTATTTAACAAAAAAACACCGTTTACTTCACTTACCTATGTTTGTAATTTATTATACTATTATACTATTTATTGTACTATATAATGGACATTCTTATATTTCATAAAAATGTATAAATAATTTTTAGCTTATAGAAAAATTTTATAAAAGCACTGGGCCGCCAGTGCCGTTTGAGGGACTGTTTGAGCTGATTTCGGCGTCTGAACGGCGCGGCACTCAGATTGATGCGACGGTCATATAATGGTCCTGTTGTATTCGTCACATATTGGGCAGGCAGAGTGATTTACAGTAGTTGACCACCACCAACCGAATCCCTTTTTAAAGTTTTCTGCAAATTATTAATACTCTTTTTAATTTATGAATTTTCTCATTATATATATTTTATGATTATAAATTACATACTAATATACTATTCTGGAGTTGAATTCGAAAATGTGGTCTATTTTGACGTATCTCGTTCCATTTACGAGATACATTATAT
Source organism: Andricus coriarius (assembly GCA_932066315.1). Taxonomy (NCBI): domain Eukaryota; kingdom Metazoa; phylum Arthropoda; class Insecta; order Hymenoptera; family Cynipidae; genus Andricus; species Andricus coriarius. Next base: position 38,823 of record CAKNWT010292834.1, on the reverse strand, counting down.
TCATTCCAATTTTAAACTTCTTAAAAAAAAGTTAGATATCTGAAATGATCAAAACCCGTAGATTCTGAATTTCTTACTTTCGCAGAGGTAATTTCAAAATTTTACAAATTTTAATATTTAATCCATTTTAGCTGGTCCACTTGGCAGCCTAGTCGCAGGTATAAAGGAAACTTCTGCAATCATATAAAACTGGAATCTGAGCAGCATTAAACGAGCAGCACTGAAACGGCACTGGGCAGTGCCATTTCAGTGCCGTTCAAGCGGCAGGGATCAGGAACAAATTTATGTTCTATTTTTGGAAAAAAAACATATTGCCTAATTTCTTTTAAAATATAACACATTTCGTCCCCGAGAGATTCTGCGACTTCAAACGTGGAATATTCCTGATTTGAAATGTGTTCGGTCCTTAGATGCAATATTTTAGCGAAATAATTTTTTTTTTTTTAATTAGAAAATTTCTCAAGCATTAGATAATTTATTAAAAATTGAGAGTTCAAAATATGACCTACGTACATTAAAAGTCGGTAGGAATGCATGTATTTTAGAATCAATATTACAATCACCAAATATATAATACGAATATTTAAGACTTCACAATTCCTTATATAATATTAGGTTATACACATTATGTTATAAAAATAAGAAAAAATTGAAAAAAAGGGTAAACCTGCTCGACATGACGTGAAACATAACCTCACTTTATAAGAACTTCGCGAAGTTATTAGTTCGATTTACATACTTCAACGAAAGTCTAGCGAAAATCTAGACGATTTCTAGATACGATTGTCTAGGAGCACATCATCTAGAATTGACCCCTTTCTAGATGATACTAGACGAATGTTAGACTCAAAAGGGTCGCAGGTAAAACTTACTAGACACAACTAGATGAACTCTAGACGAACCCTAGACATTGTAATTATATTACAAACTTACCGTGTGAAGTCTATTATCACCAAAGTAGCAAATATACCATCAATATATACATAAATAATGATGAATCGAACTTATAAACTACATAGTACTGATATGTACTAAACACTACTAGACACCTTTAGGAAACGCACTGGATTGTGGTGCGCGCGCAACTTTTTGACGTAATTTCCGCGTCACGAGCGAGGTTTTTAGGGATCACGTGACCACGACACTGTTACGAGCGACTATAGGCTCGCTCGTTCGTCACTAGATGGCAATATAAAGTTGCGGGAAAAGGATAACATGCAAATTTGAAAAATATATTAGAATATTGGGTATTAATATTAATAATCTCAGATCGCAGGAAATTAGGTCAGCAATAGCTTTAGAAATTTTATGTACGATTCACGACTCATAGGTTAAGAAATTGATATTGTAAGTCAGTATTTAATCATGTTTAGTTTTAAGATTTGGCGAAGTCCGGATGCTAGGTTTATACTAAGGTATCGAGTAAAATAAACGAATTGCTAGCGATAAACATAAGAACCAACGAAGATAATAACTGGCGCCGAATGTTTGCGTATGTTTACTGAAACTGGCGACAGCGGCTTACTGAGCGATATTTTTTCATTATGGGTTTCTTAGAATTGACATGGAGATGGTGAGATCAACATGGTTCAATCGTAGAGGACTAGAGGGGTTCGATTTGCGGATCATTACGAAGAGTGGGAATGAAAGAGTGGTGAGCTGCATGTGTGAGTGGAAAAGAGTAGGGTGAGCGAACAGAGAGTTTGGAATATCGTGACGCGGCGAACGAGAGGATGAGAGCAGAAAAAACTCTTTTTTGCTTTAGAGTAGGTACTTGTCGAGCCGACTCTGAGTAAAAAGTCTTTAGGTTTTTTATTAATTTTTAATCCGGACGTAGCCAAACTTTGATTCCAAAAATATATATAAATAGAAATTGCTTTACATCAATTCAATGTTTCTTCATTTATTATGACATTGTCTGGTACCTTCGCTATAACCCTTTTAAATTTCCCGGTTCCACTTTAGTGGTTTACAACCCAATGAACTCACCAATGAGACAACGAGCTAAGAGAACGAGGATTTCAGCCTGTTACAATTGGGGGCTCGTCCGGGATACGAGCGTCTCAATGCACACAAGATGCCGTGCGAAGGATCCATCCAGTCAACTCCAATGCGCACGTGCTCTGCAGCCATCGACCGCGTTGAACCTCGCGTTATTTTCAAATTTGTCAAACTGCTCCTTGCCCCTTCTGATAGGCAACTTAGCACAATTTTATTCAGATAATAGCAAAATAGCAAGCTCCAATACCCGACCACCGTTATGTCGTATGATTGATCTCATGTTGAAAAAATGTTTATAATTTTATTTATAAAAATGAAAAATTATATAATTATATAAAATAAATACTAAATAAATAAAACCCACAGAATCAATATAATTTCTTTTTGCTAAGATTATTTTCTATTTCTATACATAATACATTTTTATACATATTTTTATAATTTTACAATTTAATAATCAGAAGATTGTCGCTGTTTGAATAATAATTAATTATTTCTGAGCGTATGAATAATCTAAATCTATGCTTAATATAGGACCAGCAGGACTGTTTAATTTGTTATTAGTCATACATTCTCGGAGAGCAGGATCATCATCCCTTTCCATGTTAACTGGTATATAACTGGAACTCTGGATCTATCGAACCATAACAAAAACATTTTTTTTAGAATTTAACTAAACAATTAAATTTTACAGAATTTAACTCTTGGAAGAGAGATATGGAAATTGACAAGTTGCTCGTTTCGTTAAGCGGAGCAGTACGAACAACAAATTGTACTTTCGCTGCAGCAGATCGGGAGAGGCCAGAGTGTTGGATGATTCAATGCGAGTTAGAGCTGCATGGAAGGTATCAGCGAAGATAAATAAATGCTGTTCAGCTCGAATTACTGTCACTAATTCTGGTAATGAAATCCATGTAGGGTTTCAAAAAAAAAAAAAACGTGTCGGGCACAAGCAATCAGCAGCTGATCTTCTGTATGGACAATGATGCAGAGAGCACAGATCTCCGGGTCAAAGCTCAGCAAGCTTTGGACGATAAAGATTGCTGTGTTCTATATTATGAGCCACAAGACGAGGAAGACCCAGAAGGAATTCTGGAAAAGTCAGATTTCTTATTAGTTATAATGACTAAATACCAAAGAGAGGTCTTACTTGAATTTTCGAATGATAAAGTTCTTCTCGACATTACACACGGAACAAACCAGTATAATTTTCAGTTTACAACTGTGTTAACAATTGATCAGTTCAAAACAGGATGTCCGATAGCCTTCTGCCTCAGTACTAGGGTTGACAGTAACACCATGATGCAATTTTTTAAGTCTATAAAAATGTAGTTGAAGTTTTGGAACCAGATGTGTTCATGACGGATTATGCTCCAGCATATTACCATGCTTGGATATCCGTCATAAATATTTCAAAACACCATTTACATTGCACTTGGTATGTTGACAAAAACTGGACTAAAAATATTCATTTAAAAGTTAAAAATAGAATGGAAGAAATTTTTAGAAGTGTAGGACACTCTTAGAAGAAACGGATAAAAAAAATCTTTGACGCTTTACATGGTTTTCTTGACATGTGCGATGCAGATCCTGAAACTGAAGATTTTGGAAGGTATTTTAGTCAGTACTATACTGGAAATTACGAACTGTGAGCCTACTGCTTTCGTCTCGGCTTAGGGCTAAACACCAACATGTTTCTCGAAGCTCTTCACAAGAAGATGAAATATTATTATTTTAATGGTAGTCAGAACAAGAGGGTTGATAAATGTATTGATATGCTGCTACGTTTGAGTCAAAATATGATGTTTGAAAGAATCATTCGAATAATGAAAAATAAGCCAACGAAGAGAATGCAAATAGTAATGGAATGTCACAGGCGCAGCGCTAATGATATTTCAGAATCTATGGCAATGAAAGTGTCTGAGAGTGTTTGGTGCGTTAAGTCCAGTATAGAAGGACGAGGTCCTTATAAAGAACAATTAAATTCTGAGAAAAATTGTGAGGAATGTCCTTTGATCTGTCCGGTTTGCAAAATTTGTGTGCATGAGTTCACATGTGAGTGCATTGACTATCTGATCCGTGGTCATTTTTGTAAACACGTGCATGCCTGTATTCAATTTTCAAATTTATGTGGAACATAAATTTCTGTGAAATCCTCCTCTTCATACTTTGATGACCAATGTGATGCTGTTGTAACATCCATTCAGTCACAAGAAGCTCATGTTAGTGAAATAAAAAATTGATGAAACTAAAAAATTTAGTGGATTCTTTATGCGCCATGGCATCGCATAAATCAGAGGAGGATCAAGCCTTAATTTGTAAAAAAGTAGAGCGCATATTTACTCAAGTGTCGGTGAACGAGGCCCCATCATTATTTCCAGCGAAGATAGACAATAACACTGGTTCCCCACTACCGAATTCACCACATAATACAAAAATTCAACTGCAACTCTCATTCCGTTCAATCCGAAAAATTAGACAAAAAAATCAAGCTAAGACACTAAAATCAAAACCAACTGATGTACAGAAAGCCGCTCTCCGAGAATGTATGACTAATAACAAATTAAACAGTCCTGCTGGTCCTACATTAAGCATAGATTTAGATTATTCATACGCTCAGAAATTATTAATTATAATTCAAACACCGACAATCTTCTGATTATGAAATTGAAAAATTATAAAAATAAGTATAAAAATGTATCATGTATAGAAATAAAAAATAATCTCAGCAAAAAGACATTATATTAATTCTCTGGGTTTTATTTATTCAGAATTTATTTAATATAATTTTTTATTTTTATAAATAAAAATATAAGCATTTCTTCAATATGAGATCAATCATACGACATAACGGCGGTCGGGTATTGGAGCTTGCTATTTTGCTATTATCTGAATAAAATTGTGCTAAGTTGCCTATCATAAGGGGCAAGGAGCAGTCTGACAAATTTGAAAATAACGCGCGGTTCAGCGCGGTTCAGCGCGGTCGACGGCTGCAGAGCGCGTGCGCATTGGAGTCGACTGGATGGATCCTCCGCACGGCACCTTGTGTGCATTGAGAAGCTCGTGTCCAGGATCGGGTTGACGGGATAAAATTTAAAAGTTCACAAATGTAAAATTTGGCGATCGCACCGCTGGGTCATCGTGGGAGCAGCGTTTCACCTTCTTAGATCATCGTGGGAGCAGCGGTTTCGTTTATCCTAAAGGTCATCGTGGGAGCAGCGGTACATTCTTCTTGAGTCATCGTCCAGTTTTGCACACTGGAAATGTTTCCCTGTCCACTTGTAGCCTCGTCGGATCATCAAAGGAATAAGAGAAGATTTGTGCAAATTCAGTGCGCGGAGTGAAAAATTTAAATGGTCATTTCCGTAGTGCTTGTGGTGATTTGTGAAGTGTAAAACATTAATGTCATCATTGACAAGTATGGATATATGTAAGGTTTGAATAATTATAAGAGAATAATTTTCAAACTAGATTATAAGCTGGTTTTTGCTTATTTTGGAGCTTTTTGGAATGGTTTAAGGTTTATTTGATATCCAGCCTTAAAATTCGTAGAGAAGAAAAATTTAGTGTTTAAAGGAAAAAGAAAACTATTTTAGAAAATTAAGATTGGTTAAATCCAATTAATTAAATTAAAATGAGTGCTACCAATAATGAGCAGCAGCCGGATCTTCAAGATCAGGGCGGGCAAGATAACAATGCCGAAGTAAATGCTCTCGATTTGTCCTTATCAAATAGCTCACGATCAGTACAAACTGCGGAACTTGCGAATAATATTTAATTGCCTGCAGTAAATGATTCACAATCAGTTTTAAGTGCGGAACAGTTGAATAATGGTGGGCAAAGTTCTTCCGTACTGTTTAATGAAAAGAAAGTGAAGAGTTTGAAAGGTTCAGAGAATTGTGTTAGATAGAACGGTACTTATTGCAAGAAATCGCGAGGGATAATGAACGTAGATCTTCAAGTTTTCCAGAAAGTAACTCTCCAGGTAGTAAAGTAAGAGGGAGCGATGTAACATCCCTTAAAGTTTTAATTTATGTCATTCCAGAATTTACAGGTAATAATATTTCCATTCAAACTTTTGCACGCGAATGCAGGTCTGCTCTCCAAAGCATAGATCCTAATATCAGGTCGATATTCGTGAAGTTGTTAAAACCTAAAATTAAAGGAGAAGCTAATATATATTTACAAAATAGACAGTTTGATTCTCTAGAAGAACAGTATTTTATAAAAAGCTTTCGGAACTTCTAAGACTGTATTTCAAATTGAATCCGAAGTATCACAGTTAAAACAAAATTCGGGGTAATCAATCCTTGCCCATGCTGCCAGAGCAATGGTTTTATTATGTGAAATGAAAGAAATTACTGAACAACAATCCCCTCCAGATATTGCTAATATAAAAATTAGAGAATTTGACTTGGGAGTTGTTTCTTGCTTTAGATTAGGTCTACAGGGAGAATTAGAGAGTAGAGTACAATTGGGAAATCCATCTTCTCTTCAAGACGCGATAAATGTTGCGATAGAAGCGGAACGCGATTTAAATCAACGAAATAAGCTTTTTGGGATTTCTGAAAGTGAGGACGCAGGAAACCCTGAGACACTTATTTCTGCTCTCGAATCTATATATGACAAATTTCATAATGAGAAAAATAAAGCGGTAAACCATATTCAGCAAGAAAAGAGGCCACGTAGTTTTCAAAGACAGAAAAACGAGTATGATTCGCGTGCCCAAGACATCGATTGTTATACGTGTGGGGAACGGGGTAATTATTCTCGAAATTGTCCTCAGAAGGCTGGGCCTAAGCGAAAGAGAAGTAAGAGTCGCAGTAGAGAAAGGGGTGAACCATCTCATAAAGAAATAAAATGCGAATATTGCCAATATAGGGGACACGAAACTCGTCATTGTTATATGCGCCGTACAGAGGAGGCTGAAAAGAAATTAGAACACTTACAAAGGGAGGAAAAATTGGAAAAACCATACATGTCTTTAAACTCGGAACAATCTCTTCGTCAGTGCGCTACGACGAGTTAGAACAATTCAACAGCGCGCCAACTCTCGGGGCCGTCGTCACAATTAACGAAGGGGGCGCAACAAGATCGCCGACGATAAAAATTGACTCTCAACCTTTTCATACCGGTAATGCGAATTTCCTCATTGATACAGGTTGTTAGTTGAATCTTTTAAAAGAAACGTGTATAAAAGGAAAATTGCGTAGAAATAAAACTCAATTTATTTTTTAACGAGAATTGGTAACGGTATGCTAAAAACACGTGGAGCTATTACTATCAAAATTAAAGGAAAGGACACATTATTCCATTTAGTTAAAAATAATTGTCCTATATCTTCGTGTGGAATTTTAGGAATGAAATTTTCAAAGAAAAATAAAGCCACCATGACATTTTCAGATGAAGAGGTGCGACTAAAATTAGAAAATATTAATTATATATAGACTGACATTGTTAAACTACCTGCCCGAACACGAGAATTACTTTCACTTAGAGTCACTAACCCTGAAATAAAAGAAGGTTATTTGAAGAAAATTGATGCAAGAACAGAAGTTTTCTTTGGAGAAAATGTGGTCAAATCAACAGCTGGTGTAGTTAAAGTTTTCGCAATAAACACTACCTTCCGTAATATAGAGATAATTTTGCCATCCGTAGACCTACAGGAATTTGAAACTACTGACGAAATTTCTTCCCACCCATTCGACGAAAATGAAAGTAAAAGGGATACACGTTATGAGGAACGCGTAAGCGAAGTCCTAAATCTGTTTGATTTTACAGACTTGAATAAGGAAGAAAAGGCAAGTTTGATGGGTACATTTTCCGAATATCCTTATCGATTCTTTATCAAAGGCGATGTGCTTGGGGCTTCGAATGCAATAGAACATACTATCCGTACTGTAGATGAAATACCAATTTTCTTTAGAGAATATCGATCTGCCGAAATTTATAACGAAGAAATGCTCAATCAATCTAGCGATTTATTGAAAGATAATTTGGCCGAAGATTCTGATTCCCCATACAATTCACCTGTGTGGATTGTCCCAAAAAAAAAACCTGATACGAAAGGCAACAAGAGATGGAGGATGGTCAATGACTATCGCCAACTCAATGAAAAACCATTTCCGATGCTTACCCTCTTCCGAACATTACACACATTCTTGATCAACTAGGTAACCAAGAATCTTACGATAAAATTTGGACAAACACCACAAAATGCTCCTATTGCAATTCAAGAGTTATTCTAGTATGATTAATTACATTTAGCAATCGATTTTCATGAGTCTTGACTTTCTCTTATTTCCTGTTTCATCATGTTCATAACGGATTTTCCTTTAGACCCATACTTAGTTCTCAGGTATACAGGATTTACCTCTATATCCACACTTAGTTATTGGGTATCCAGGAGGTAGCATCGTGTTTTCGTTGCTGTTTCCACCTGGTCTAAGTTTCTTACCTTGATAAAGGTGATGTGTGAGCACCGAAACGTTGGTAAATATTATCCATGCTTTTTTATTGTGATTTCAAAGTAATAAATATAAAAAGACGAAAGAAATAAAAAAGAGACGGAAGGGGATTTGGTTGGTTGCTTTCTCATTTTTCTTTCCTCTTTTTTTATTTTTGTCCAAAGAAACAAATTTTTATTTTGTTTTCAGGAATTGCAATAGGAGCATTTTGTGGTGTTTGTCCAAATTTTATCCTAAGATTCTTGATTTATTTTCATGAATTTATACATTGACTTGAATGTTGGACGTTAAATGGGATTTTGAATTTCATTCTAATCTAATTTAAGATTCTTAAATTTCAACTAGGTAACGCCAAATGTTTTTCCCTCTTAGACTTAGCATCTGGTTTTCATCAGGTCAAAATGGATCCCGATTCTAAACATAAAACCACGTTTTCGACTCCTTTTGGTCATTTTCGTTTCAATAGAATGCCTTTTGGCCTCAAAAATGCGCCGGCCACATTCAAAAGGCCAATGGATAAGGTTTTAGTCGGTCTTGAAGGGGCACAATTGTTTGTATATATGGATGATATCGTCATACATGCCAATTGTTTATAGGAACATTCACGAAAAATCAGAACTCTGTTGCAACATTGATAAAATGCTACTTTGAGATTTCAGCCCGAAAAATGCTCCTTTCTTCGAAAAGAAGTGGGATTCTTAGGCCACGTTAGTAGTCGCGACAGGGTGAAACCCGACTCTAAAAAGGTCGAAGCTGTTCGAAGATTTCCACGACCTAAAAACGCAAAAAATTTTAAACAGTTTCTCGCACTGTCAGGGTATTACCGTCGTTTTGTTCCCAATTTTTCAACAATTGCAAAACCGTTGTCTTATCTTTTAAAAGGCGGTGTCCGTTTTGATTGAACTCAAACACAGCAAAAAGCCTTCGATACTTTAAAGGATATACTTTGTAATTTCCCCCTCCTTCAATATCCTAAGTTCAATTAACCGTTTATCATCACGTCGGACGCTTCTAATTATGGAATAAGGGGTGTTCTCAGTCAGGGGCCCATTGAAACAGATCTCCCTATTGCGTATGCTTCACGTACTCTATCTGACACCGAAGTAAATTATTCTACCATAGAGGAAGAACTTTTGGCCATTGTGTATTGTGTAGAGATTCGACCCTCCGTGTATGGGCGAAAATTCACCCTTGTAACTAACCATCGCCTATTACTTTGGCTTCATAATATTAAAAATCCTGGTTCCAAATTACTTCGCTGGCGCCTCAAATTAGAAGATTTCGAGTATAATGTTGTTTATAGAAAGGGTACGGCTAATAATAATGCTGACGCACTTTCCAGAAACCCTGTTGACGAAAAAGAGACAAAATTTGTCGTGAACGGAATCAACAACTCAGACAATGAATATGAGGCAGCTGACGAAGGGGATGAATTTTCTAGCTCTGATGACTCACCGCTGAATGTTTGTGTTAAATCTGCAGACTTCTGCGACTGTGAGACGACCGAATTGGCTGGCTCAGGTACGTCGGCGGGTGTTGTCGGTTGCACCGTACCGGCGGCTGACCTTGAGACAGTCGGTCACGATAAGAACCTTCACTTTGATAATTATAATTACGGGAATTCTATAGTGGGTGTTTTTAATTCATCCCCTGATTCAGTAAACGACACAAACGATGACGTGTCACTTAACGAGCGAGAGATCATTCCTGAATCCCCTTTTGGGGTAAGCGCTGGTAATTTGGAAACACCGTCTAAAAATTTACACGAAAACTTGGGATGTTTTAAAGCATGTCGCTATCCAAATGTCATTTTCCCTATTGTTAAATGCTTTCCAATAGATCAAAATAACGATAATAATCTCGTGGAATTGATGCAACATAATGATGACTTACCTGACCCAAATTCCAAATTTACCCGCATAAACAATTATAAAGACAAACTGTATATGCGCGATGATAATCTTCTTTTGTTCATTCCAGCTGATTTTAAGTTAACTACGGACATTAGCCGTGAACTTTTAAATGAAAACAGAATAAATTACAATGATTTGAAACTGGAAACCCTCGAAAATCGAGAAGTAGGCAATGTTATTGTTCACAAGTACGGTGAATACTGCGTCTTCTTTCTTATAATCAAAGAATCTTTCGATTCCAAACCATTTGTTCAGTATATATTTAACGCAATTAAAGGACTTGAATATGCGATAGATGAGCTTAAAATTAAATCCGTTAGCATTTCACGAGTAGGGAACGGTTTAAATCAAGTGTCTTGGAAAATTATTGAGGATAAATTACAATATACATTTGGCAAAGGGGTATACAAAATTAACGTTTCTTATGGCGAAATAGAGATTCCATCTGAAATTGACTGGCAAAATATAATTAGGGAATTTTACTCATCCAGTACAGGAGTTCATAAAGGTTCTACTAAAACTTACGAACGAATCAGACCAAATTATTATTGGCCTCATATGCGTGAACAAATTAGAGAATTCGTCAAAAACAGCGAGACTTGCAAGGTTAATAAAAATGGCAGAATAAAAACGAAACTACCAATGAAAATGACTTTCATTTCATCAAGATTCACACTTTCATTTCATCAAGATTCGGCCATTTTGCGCTAATTTTTTGGTGCATAACTGCGAACTTCCCGTACAGTGTTGGAAAAAATATATTTGGAGTCCAAAAGTTTTTACGATTCCTAGTATATACAATTTGTCTTAAAAATGTTAAAATTGCACAAACTATAAATATGGTTCCTTGAATTAAAAGTATGAAATTTTAAATTTTTCCCGACCAATTATGCCTGCTTGGAATTGGACAAAATTGTCTATTCTGAATATATTATTCTCAAATCACTAAATACAAAATTAAACATTTAAAATTTTTAAAAAATTCCTGCTCATTCGCAAGTCCTCTACTAAAACTTTGTCGACCACTTATCTATAGACGATTGTTTCGTTTATTGCAAGTGCCTGAGACTCAGAATCTCAGACTCAGATGTCCTCAATAATCCTGGGGATTAAGTATAGAATATAAACTGTAAAGTCCTACAACAAAGATTTACTTTAGATTGGAAGTGCCAAATATTATAATTTATCCACTGCGATAGATATAATTTTATTGTTATTCTAAAGTGGGTTTCATTCTTTCTTAAAATTAAATTCCTTATATATACTTTTCCTGAAAACTATGGGCAGGCTCAGGTTGACCGATCCTTCCCAGGAGGGTCCCTTTGTTCATAAAAAGGCCTATATGATGAAATTTAACAAATTTTGTATTTTGCAATGTAAGCTTTCAAAATAACTTGTGCGCGAGACTTCTGTCATATCGTCGTATTGAGTCCATCTTAGACTGTAACCACCTATCTCACGGTCGTGAAATGTGGTTACAGCTAAAACTTTACCGCTATTTCGCCGGGAGCGAGAGCCATTTTCCGACATGACACCTACTCCCGGTGAAATTCCGCATGTGTGTATGTATAATTAAAAATGAAGGCTAAACAACCACCGCAGGGTCTCACTGGGAGAAACTGCCATCTAAAAATATCACCAGCTCCCAGCAGGACCGCGGTAAATTACACTCATGGCCACGTCTCATAACCGTGAGATGGGTGGTCACAGGACACGATGAAATCACAACGACAGGCCGGCGAAACCCTCGTGTGTTTTGAGCACACGAAGCGATCCAAGGATGACAGCTTTCTGCATCCGGTTCGCAAGTGCCTTGGCATATTTTTGGCACGTGGGTATGGCTTGAAGGTTACGAACCAGTGATGTTTTCGCACTTCCGAGAGCACCTATCCCAAGGACAATTGCTTGTACCGAATATTTTGGGTACAGCTTTTGCAGCTCCCTTTTAAGGTCTTGATACCTCTCCTCCTTTTCTTTCTCCTTGGTAGTGATGTTGTATTCGGACGGTGCCGAGAATTCGATCACGAATATAGTTCGTTTCTCGGAGTATTGGAGAACAATGTCAGGCCTCGAGTGTGCAACGGAGACTGCTGTCCGAAAATCGTAGTTCCAGAAAATTTGGCACTTCTCGTTTTGGACAATTGACTCTATCTCCCTCGGAGCGTTCGGCAGGGCAGGATCGCGGCCAACACCGTAAGAGCGACAAAGATGGTAATAAAGCACTCTTAGGGGCGAATTATGTCTGTAGATGTACGTCGTTCCTGCGTGGGTGGGACACCCCGATAGTATGTGTTCCAGGTACTCAACGTGTGCATGACACGCTCTGCACCTATCGCTCGGAACTTCTTGACATAAAATGCGGTCACGGTATGCTAAGGTGGAAATAAGACCATCCTGGCATGCGAGAATGAAACCCTCTGTACCTGAATTAAGCCCTGATGATCTGAGGAAAGCAAAAGTTTGCTCCTTCGACAAGGACTGTTTTTCTACATTTCTGTGAAAATTTCCGTGCATTTTCTTGTCGAGTAGCTCTTGATGGAATTTTTGAACTTCTGCTTTCTTCACTTCGGCTTTCAGAAGTAAAGCATCTAGATGGAGTAATGCACTTTCTTCACTTCTGATGTTAAAATTCAGGACAAGGGTTTCGGCCGCTTGCTCCGCGGCTTTGTAAAGGAACGCTCCTGCGCCAATTATCTCGTGGTTCCTGCCCATTTTTAGAAGAGGATTGGTGACATCAAGGGCCTTAAGTTCGTTCTTCGTCCATTGAACGATCCCAAACGAGTAGAGTAGAACCGGGACGGCAAGCATGTTAGACGCAAATATCTTGTTCAACGCTGACAGATTGGAAGACCAAATCTGTCGAAAAAGATCCTCGGGAACGCCAACAATCTTTACGTCCTTCAGATGAATTTCGGCACATTTTTCCAATCCAAAGTCCATCCCAATCTCTCCTGTGTACTTCGCGACGATATTTATGGCAGTTTGAAATTTTCCTTTACCAGAGGCATAGACCATAGGCATCTGTATATATATATATATATAGTTGAAAGTTTGTCATTAGGACAACCGCAGGATTTCGCTGGGAGCAGGTGCTAATCCGAAAAATTGCACCCGCTCCCAGCGAAATCGCGGTAAAATTTCAGCTGCAAACACGTCTCACGACCGTGAGATAGGTGGTATATATATATATAAAAGGAACAGTTTTTGTCTGACCCATCTCGACTCTTCCAAGACCCTCCAGTTACTGTCGACCACCCGCCCACATCAGAGAAGGTCAAGGAATTTCGAAGAGAAGTCTACGAAGTTCAACATCCACTGAAAGAACACTCAAAGAATATAAATACAATTTTTCCATAGACTCGACGAATTCCCTAAAAAGATATATTTTTTATATAATGGCGTTACAGTAAATTCAACTTCGCAGCTGAAAACTTTCTCATTAGCCTGGAAAAATTTAGAGCCGAATGAAGGGACAGATTTTTCTGATCGCATGATAAGAATATCTGACTATTCTTAAACTTCGAAGAGAATAACCTGTTTCTCGTTTTCAAATGGTACAGATGCAGCTGACACAGCACAAGTGTTATTTGAAACTGCTACCTTGGAGGATGCTGGAGACGATGACAAGTGCCCTGTAAAGGGATGTGTAAAACGATTCGTTTTCGGGTCCACTAAGGTAATAGCCTCCAGCGTTGTTAGGCACGCTGCCCTGCAGGGGGCGTCGTGGTGCGAGGATGAAGCCGTAGTGTGTCCGACGACGAGTTGACAATGTCCTCGTCAAAGTCGGAAAGCCTTCATAAAATGAAGAGCAATCTGAGAAAGTTTTCAGACAAGATAAAAGGTATTTATAAAAATTGCTTCGGTTTTGAGGTGACTCAGCAAGAAGTGGAATGGGTCCCGCATATAATATTTAGCACTGGTAGTATTTCGTTGAGCCGTTGGAATGAAAAAGATGATCGATTGAAACTAAAATTCAAGACACCCATTAGATGGAGACAACCGGAAGGCGAGAAAGATTGCTATTTATGTATGACGAATTTTGCAGGATTCAATAGTCGCAATATTTCTCAAATAGTTTACGCAAATGTTTCCAGCGTAACAAAGCCGACGCTTATATCTGATAATGATGAGAATCTGGCAAAGGTTAAATCTGAAATCATTGCATCTATCAGTGAAGTGGAAAGTGAAGACTATTCTGAACAAGAGTAAGAGAGATGTTATGAAACGGATGATGTAACAAGTTCTACAGATGATGAGGATTACACTCCATCTAACCATTCTGTACCACAAACCTTCTCACAACAAGAACTTAATAATTTAATTAGGGATTTAGGGTTATCGAAAGATAGAGCCGAGTTACTAGCCTCAAGGTTGAAAAAGAAGAACTTGCTATCAACAGTATTGAAAGAAGAATATGTTAATATCGAAGCAGTTCTGAAGAAAATTAAGTATGAAGAGCATAACTGGCAGATTTGTGGGGACCTCAATATTCTGTCTATGATTCTTGGGCAACAATCGGCCTATACTAAATTCCCATGCTGTTTATATCTCTGGGATAGTAGAGATAGGAAAAATCATTATAAGCCGATTGATTGGACACCAAGATCGGAGTTGGTTCCAGGCTCACAAAATATGATAAACGAACCACTTGTCGATCCTGCGAAAATCCTTCTGCCGCCCCTTCGCATAAAGCTTGGATTGATGAAACAATTCGTTAAAGCACTAGACAAAGACGGTAAATGTTTTGCTTGTTTAGGTCATAAATTCCCGGCTATTTCTGACAATAAACTGAAAGAAGGTATTTTTGATGGTCCACAAATTCGTACAATAATGAAGGATGACAAATTTATGGATGTAATGAATAATTTCGAAAAGGCGGCATGAGTCAGTTTCATGAAAGTTGTACAACACTTTCTAGGTAATAACAGAAGTGAAAATTAGAGGGAGATAGAGTCCACTATGGTCAAAAACTTCAGAAAACTAGGTTGTTTGATGAATCTCAAATTGCATTTTCTTCATGCATATTTGGATTCTTTTCCAAGCTACTGCGCAGATTCCAGTAAGGAGCAGGGAGAGCGATTCCATCAGGATATCAAGACAGAGGAGTGTTGGTATCAAGGATGATGGGATGAGCATATGATAGCAGACTTCTACTGGATGCTGAAAAGAGATTGTAAGAAAAAAGGGAGAAAGCGAAGAAGAAAACCACTCCATAGATCTTACAGTAATAAACGTGTGCGCAAGACCAGAAGAACAATATAATAACATTCTAATTCTGGTATGGAAACCTAGATAATGTCGAAAAACTCAAGTCGGATGTGCTGGAGCAACTTGAGCTAATAAAGGATAACTCAGATTCGATTTACTCTTCCTAAGACCTGGCTACATTATATTTATGATGTTCAATGTGATAAGGGTGACGTTCTACCCGCGAGAATTGCGTTAATAGGAAATCTATTGTATCTAGGGCAAAAGCCTCACCTGCTGAGGAAGAATAAAGTTCAAATTCGTATTCAGCACCCCAGAATACATCAAGATATGATTTTCGGGCCGGCTTCCAGATGAATTCAATACCGAGGGTATTCCATGGATGAAAAAGCTGATTTTCTAGGGAGTTCTGTAAAGACGCAGCATTCTATCAGCGTTACCTATCGATGCCCTGGATTGATTACCGGAAAGCTTCTGATTCAACCTCCCATAGACTTATCATCTGTCTGTTGGAAAGCTTAAAGGTTCATCCACACATCGTGAGGCGCATAGAGAAATTAATGCCGCTTTGAAAAACCAGATTTACTATCTTATCTGGAGAACATCGTGTGATCAATAACAGTGTCACCTTTCAGAGAGGTGTGTTTCAGTGCGACACCATGAGCCCTCTCCTCTTTTGCCTCACATTATTGCCACTATCTCTCGCACTTTGCCATTCCGAAGGGTACCTCTGCGGCAAACCTGGAAATCGAAAGCATAAAGTCACTCATGTATTTTATATGGATGATCTTAAGATCTATGCTAAAAATCAAGAGAAACTACATCTAGCTCGGGTTAGAAAAATGCGCCAAGGTTTATCTGAAGAACGGAAAACTTAATGGAACCCCGGACGACCCTGAGCTCGTCGACAGAAGCGCTATACGACACCTTGGCGCTGGAGACACCTATACATACCTGGGCGTGCCACAGAGCCGCGTTCAGGACGTGTCATCTATAAAGGATACTCTCCGATGCAGATACAAACGTCTCATTGGACGGATTTGGTCTTCGGAACTGTCGGCGAGGAACAAACTGTCTGCGACGAAAATGCTTGCCGTCTCGGTATTACTCTATTCATTTGGAGTGGTTTCATGGACGAAAGATGAGCTCAGATCCCTCGATATCGGGTCCCGAACGGTTATGCACATGAACAAAAGCATGCAGCTTAAATCTTCTGTTCCGCGAATTCACATCTCACACCGTTAAGGTGGTCGCGGAATACTAAATCTTGAATGTCTTCACAACAGGATTATTTTGGGTACAGCTCATATAGTCGCAAATGGACAAGACCCCATTCTTAAAATCGTCAGGAAACACGAAAAAGTGGGCAAAGGGTCGTTTCTCTACAAAGCAGCGGAGGAGGCTGCTGAAACACTCGTCCTTGACTTCAATATCAGGGATGAGCAAAGTGCATCAAATCCTATTTATTCGAGTACTCACTCCTGAAGGCCCGGATTAAGAAAGCACATGAGAAAAACTTCCGCGAACACCTCCTCGAGAAGAAGATGCACGGCATCTTCCACAGAAATGTGAAGGATCTGTCGATGTCGTATGAGATCACGTTGGCTTTCCTTAAATCACCCGGATTGAACTCGGGCACGGAGGGTTTCATTTTGGCATGCCAAGACGGTGTCATTTCCACTCTAGCATACCGTCGCCACATTTTGAGCCAAGACATTCCTGATGATAGCTGCAGAGCGTGTCACGCCCACTCCGAGCGTCTAGGACACATACTATCTGGTTGTCCAATTTATGCGGGAACGACCTACATCCAAAGGTACAATGCGGCACTAAGAGTGCTTTATTACCATTTCTGTCACTCTTACGGCATCAGCACAAATACCGCTCCGCTAAACGCTCCTAGTAAAATAGAGTCAATCGTCGAGAACGAGAAGTGTCGAATATACTGGAACTTCATATTCTCGAAAATTGTTTCTGTTGCGCACTCGAGGCACCAGCTGACAAAATATCATAGCCGAGGAGAATGAAAAGAAAGAGAGGTATAAAGAACTTATAAGGGAGTTGCGACGGCTATACCCGGAATATTCCGTTAAGCTAATTGTCTTGATCATCGGTGCTCTTGGAGGAGCCAAGATTTCACTGTTTAATAGCCTTAAAAGCATCGCCGCGTGTCAAGAAAATGCCAAGACACTTGCGGGGAAAATGCAGAAGGCGATCGTCCTTGGGTCGCTCCATGTCCTCACGGTGCACGAGACTTTTGCCGGATCATCGTACTTAATTGATCGCAGACTGTAACCACCTATCTCGCGATCGTGAGACGTGGTTATAGCTGAAATTTTACCGCGATTTCGCTGGGAGCGGGAGCAATTTCTCAGATTAGCACCTGCTCCCAGCGAAATCCTGCGTTTGTTCTTATGACAAACTTTTAACTATATATATATATATGACAAAGCTACCGAACGCGCCCTCGGGTTGCGGATAGAGTGTCCCTTTTCCAAGGGTTTCTGCTTAATATGGTTACAATAATACAGGCCCACAAAATAAAGAAAGTTGGTTGTGCGAGAGATCAGAGTATGATACCTATACGGATTTTGGGACGCACTTTTCATCGTCTCCAGCAACTTCTAAGGTAGCAGATTCAAATAACACTTGTGCTGTGTCAGCTGCAACTGTACCATTTGAAATTTACGAGAAACCAGTTTTTCTCTTCGAAGTTTAAGAATAGTCAGATATTCTTATCACGCGATCAGAAAAATCTGTCCCTTCATTCGGCTATACATTTTTTTTAGGCTAATGTGAAAGTTTTCAGCTGCGAAGTTGAATTTACTGTAACGCCATTATATAAAAAATATATCTTTTTAGGGAATTCGTCGAGTCTATGGAAAAATTCAAGGCTCTGAAGCGAAAGCTCCCATCTGTATTCTACCCAAAAAGTACCCCCAAAATCCTTTTTTTTTATAATTCCACTAAAAAAGGTGGTATTATACTAAAACAACCTGGCTCTTAGGGCATTTTCTAGATCTGAGGAAAAACTTTGAAAAGTTAGCGAAAATCTGAGTCAAAATTCGTATTCAGCATCTAAACTATAAAAAGACACCATACTCAGCCTGCTTTCCAAATCAATTCATACCCAGTGGTAATTCGTACACGAAAAACTGCTTTTCTAAGAAATCTTTTTCATCCAGTGGAAAACCCCGATGTGATGGCGGGAAACTAGTCTCAGATTCGTATTCTGCGCACCAAAATACATCAAACATCATGGCTGATCTTTTTCCAGCCGATTTCAATAACAAGGTTTATTTCATTCCCGACAAAGCTGATTTTATAGGGAATTTTCCGCATCTAGTGGAAAATCCTGACACGCTTGGGGAAAACTGATGTAATATTCGTGTTGAGCGCTCC
Source organism: Andricus coriarius (assembly GCA_932066315.1). Classification (NCBI taxonomy): domain Eukaryota; kingdom Metazoa; phylum Arthropoda; class Insecta; order Hymenoptera; family Cynipidae; genus Andricus; species Andricus coriarius. The sequence goes on along the minus strand of CAKNWT010292834.1, from coordinate 19,832 downwards.
AAAATACTTAAAAATATCATGCATGATCTTTTTCCTGACGATTTCAATGACAAAAGTTATTTCATGCCCGACAAAGCTGATTTTATAGGGAATTTTCTACGTCTAGGGGAAATTCCTGACGCGCTCGGTGAAAGCTGGTGTCAGATTTGTATTCGGCGCCCCCCAAAATACGTGAAAATATCATGCCTGATCTGTTTCCAGATGATTTTAATACCAAGGGTAATTTGTACCCAGAAAAGTGGATTTACTAGGGAATTTTCCGCATCTAGGGGGAAATCCTGACGTACTGGGGAAAAACTGATGTCAGATTCGTGTTCAGTGCCCCAAAATATGTATAGGTACCATACTCTGACCTCTCACACAACCCACTCTTTTTTGTGGGCCTATGTAATCAATAAGAAGTCGCCGAAAATTGTTCAGGAATGGTCCCGAAGGAATAACCCCTAAGCGGAGGCATAACAACCGTGCCGAAAGCTGAATGGCACCTGGGTGAGGTGTCTTAAACGGTCACTATGAGGTACCGGGCGTCCTCTCAAGAGTATGTAGCCTTAGCCTTGCATGCGGAGCTCTACAAGGATGGACGAACCCTCTCCCTACAAGACAAAATGCGCTCACAAGACAGGATGCGTCCCGTGTTCAATGTGTGATTGACTACATAACATCTGGTAGACCGATCACGGAAAGGGTTCGAAAGTTCCCCCAATAACTGAGGATCTTGAATCACACACTAAACAAGTCAAAGCTGCTGATAATCAAGCAGCATATTGTTGACAAAATACAGCTGTTATCTGATGCAAGGAGGAGAATACAGAAGAGGGAGAGATGGGTGAGGGAGAATCAAAAGTTTCTTGCTGACCCATCTCGCCTGTTCAGTGACCACCCTGTTTCTGTCAAAAATCGACCCAAGCCCAACGAGGTAGAGACTTTTTGGAGGGAGGTATACGAGATCCCGAAAACACTAAAGTTGAAAGAAGATACTGACAATATCATCCGCTTCAAGGAATTTCGCGACAACCTCATAAGATCTGAGGAGGAATGTCCATCAATTACTGCCGAAGAGGTGAAGAAAGCACTCAGAGAGGAACGAAGAACTTTTCCCGTGCGGGACCAGATTGTGTCAAAAACTTCTGGTGGAAGAAGCTTAGTTCTACACACCAACATTTAGCCCGCATATTCACCTCATATTTAAAGTCCGATACGCCCATTTCGCAGTGGTTGGTGTTAGGACGCACTATACTCTAACCGAAAAAAGGCAACTTGTCCAAACCTGAGAATTACAGGCCAATAAATTGTTTTTACACACTATATAAGATCTTTACAGCTGTCCTAAACAACAGGATTGTTCGGCGAATTGAGCCTGTGTGTTGTGAGATGTACGAACAACGGGGCTCGCAAAAATGTCTAGCAGGCTGTCGAGACAACCTGCTATATATACTCTCTCATCTGGAAATTATCTTGTGACAACAAACAACTTCACCTTCCAGAAAGGGGGTGTCTTTCAGGGCGATACCATGAGCCCTTTGCTTTTTTGCATCATACTTCTGCCTTTATCTCTCGCACTAGGAAATTCTTCTGGATACCTCTGTGGCGACACTAACCAGCGCGAGCATAAGGTCCCTCATGTATTTTATGTGGATGACCTGAAGCTTTATGCCGGTGAAGGCAAACTTCAAACCGCCATAAATATCCTCAAGAAGTACACAGGAGAGATTGGGATGGACTTTGGATTGGATAAATGTGCCAAAATTCATCTGAAGAACGGAAAGATTGTTGACGTTCCCGAGGACCCTGAGCTTGTGGATATAAGTGTTATTTGACATCATAACACTGGAGAGACCTATTCATACCTGAGCCTGTCTCAAGGCGGCATTCAGGACGTAACATCAGTAAAGGATTCTCTCCGAAGCAGATGCAAGCATCTTCTTCGACAGATTTGGTCTTCCAATCTGTAGGCGTTGAACAGGGTATCTGCGACTAACATGCTTGCCGTCCCGGATCTACTCTACACGTTTGGGGTGGTTCAATGGACGAAGACGTGAGGAAAGTGCATTACTCCATCTAGATGCTTCGCTTCTGAAAGGCGAAGTGAAGAAAGCAGAAGTTCAAAAATTCCATCAAGATCTACTCGACAAGAAAATGCACGGAAATTTTCACAGGAATGTATAGTCCATGTCGAAGGAGCAAACTTTTGCATTCCTCAGATCATCAGGGCTTAGTTCAGGTACAGAGGGTTTTATTTTCGCATGCCAGTACGGTGTCCTTTCCACCTTAGTATACCGTGACCGCATTTTATGTCAAGAAGTTCCCAGCTATAGGTGCAGAGCGTGTCATGCACACGCTTAGTACCTGGAACACATACTATCGGGGTGTCCCACCCACGCAGGAACGACGTACATCTATGGATATCATGCGGCCCTGAGAGTGCTTTATTACCATCTTTGTCGCTCTTACGGTGTTGGCCGCGACCCTATCCTGCGGAACGCTCTGAGGGAGATAGAGTCAATTGTCCGAAACGAGAAGTGCCAAATTTTCTGGAACTATGATTTTCGGACAGCAGCCTCCGTTGCACACTCGAGGCCTGACATTGTTCTCCAAGACTTCGAGAAACGAACTATATTCGTGATCGAATTCTCCGCCCCGTCCGAATACAACATCACTGCCAAGGAGAAAGAAAAGGATGAGAGGTATCAAGACCTTAAATGGGAACTGCAAAGACTGTACCCAAAATATTCGGTACTTATAATTGTCCTTGTGATAGGTGCTCTCGGAGGTGCGAAACTATCACTTGTTCGTAATCTTAAAGCCATACGCGTTCCAAAAATATGCCAGGGCACTTGCGAGAGGGATGCAGAAAGCTGTCATCCTCGGGTCGCTTCGTTTACTCAAGATACACGAGGGTTTCGCCGGCCTGTCGTTGTGATTCCATCATGTCCGCGGTCCTACTGGGAGCTTTCAGTGGGACCCTGCGGTGGTTGTTCAACCTTGTTTTTTAATTATATATATATATCGCTATTTCGCTTGGAGTGAAAGCCATTTTTTGACATGACATCCACTCCGGGTGAAATACCGCTGATTCGCCGGAAGCGAGAGCCATTTTCTGACATGACACCCACTCCCGGTTGGACCGCGCTAAATCACACTCATGGCCACGTCTCACAACAGTGAGATCGGTGCTCACAGGACACGATGAAATCACAATGACAGGCCGGCGAAACCCTCGTGTGTTTTGAGCACACGAAGCGACCCAAGGATGACAGCTTTTTGCATCTATTTCGCAAGTGCCTTGGAATATTTTTGGCACGCGGGTGAGGCAATAGGGTTACGAACCAGTGATAGATTAGCACCTACGAGAGCACCTATCACAAGGACAATTACTTGTACCGAATATTTTGGGTACAGTCTTTGCAGCTCCGTTTTAAGATCTTGATACCTCTCCTCCTTTTCGTTCTCCTTGGCAGTGATGTTGTATTCAGATGGGGCCGAGAATTCGATCACGAATATAGGTCGTTCTCGAAGTCTTGCAGAACAATGTCAGGCCCCAGTGTGCAACGGAGACTGCTGTCCGGAAATCGTAGTTCCAGAAAATTTGGCACTTCTCGTTTTGGACAATTGACTTTATCTCCCTTGGAGCGTTCGTCAGGGCAGGGTCGCGACCAACACCGTAAGAGCGACAAAGATGGTAATAAAGCACTCTTAGGGTCGCATTATGTCTGTGGATGAACGTCGTTCCTGCGTGTTTGGGACACCCCAATAGTATGTGTTCAAGGTACTCAGCGTGTGCATGACATGCTCTGCACCTATCGCTGGGAACTTCTTGACATAAAGTGCGGTCTCGGTATGCTAAGGTGGAAATGACGTCATCCTGGCATGCTTTGATAAAACCCGCTGTACCTGAATTAAACCCTGATGTTAAAAATCGGGCCATGGGTCTCGGCCGCATGCTCGGGGGCTTTGCAAAGGAACGCTCCTTCGCCAAGCATCTCGTGGTTCCTGACCATTTTTAGGAGAGGATCTCTGCCATTGGCTACGTTATAAGCTGTACTTTGAAAAATTCGATTATGAAGACACTGAAGATTCAGAGTTCCGCGTCCGCCTTTACGGCGTGAAATGTATAATCGCGGAACTGACGACTTGATATGCAAGCTTTCATGCATATGCATGATCTTACGTGTGGTGACATCAAGGGCCTTAAGTTCGTTCTTCGACCATTGAACCACCCCAAACGAGTAGAGTAGAACCGGGAGGGCAAGCATGTTAGACGCAGATATCTTGTTCAATGCTGACAGATTGGAAGACTAAATCTGTCGAAGAAGATGCTTGTATCTGCTTCGGAGAGACTCCTTTACTGATGTTACGTCCTGAATGCGGCCTTGAGGCACGCCCAGGTTTGTATAGGTCTCTCCAGTGTTAAGATGTCTAATAAAATTTATATCCACAAACTCAGGGTCCTCGGGAACGCCAACAATCTTTCCGTTCTTCAGATGAATTTTGGCACATTTATCCAATCGAAAGTCCATCCCAATCTCTCCTGTGTACTTCTTGACGATATTTATGGCAGTTTGAAGTTTGCCTTTACTAGAGGCATAGAGCTTCAGGTCATCCATAGAAAATACATGAGTGACCTCATGCTCGCTCTGGTTAGTGTCGCCACAGAGGTATCGAGAAGAATTTCGTAGTGCGAGAGATAGAGGTAGAAGTGTGATGCAAAAAAGCAAAGGGCTCTTGGCATCAATCTCTCTATGCATCTCACCATGTGTGGGTGCACCTTCAAGCTTTCCAACAGACAGGTGATAAGTCTATGAGAGGTTGAATCGAAAGCTTTTCGGTAGTCAACCCAGGCCATTGACCATTGGTGGGCTGCAGCTTCTTTGCAGATACATCTGTCAATTAGCAGGTTTTCTCGGCACCCTGCTACCCCTTTTTTCGAGCCACGTTGCTCGTACATCTCACGCCACACAGGCTCAATTCGCCGATCAATCCTGTTGTTTATGACAGCTGTAAAAATCGTATACAGTGTGTTCAAACAAGTTATTAGCCTGTAATTCTCTGCTTTGGACAAATTGCCTGTTTTCGGTAGGAGTGTATTGCGTCCTAACACCAACCACTGCGGAATGGGCGTCTCTGACTTTAAATATGAGGTGAATATGCGGGCCAAATGTTGATGTGTAGAAGTAAAGTTCTTCCATCAGAAGTTCTTGATACAATCTGGTCCAGTACCGGAAAAGTTCTTCGTTCCTCTAAGTGCTTTCTTCACCTCTTCGACAGTGATTGATGGACATTCCTCCGCAGATCTTATGAGGTTGTCGCAAAATTCCTTGAAGCGGATGATATTGTCAGTATCTTCATTCAACTTTATTTTTTTTCGGGATCTTATATACCTCCTTCCAAAAAGTCTTTACCTCGTTGGGCTTGGGTGCATTTTTACAGAAACAGGGTGGTCACTGAACAGGCGAGATGGGCCAGGGAGAAACTTTTGATTCTCCCTGATCCATCTTTCCCTCTTTTGTATTCTCCTCCTTGCGTCAGATAACAGCCGTATTTTGTCAACAATATGCTGCTTGATTTTCAGCAGCTGTGACTTGTTTAGCGTATGATTCAAGATCCTCAGTTCTTGGGCGAACTTTCGAACCCTTTCCGTGAACGGTCTACCAGATGTTATGTAGCCAATCACACATTGAACTCGGGACGCATTCTATCTTGCCCATCCAATCTTCCTGTTCAGTTGATGTAAGCGTCTTTTGGTCTTTCGATCCATCATCGGTTGGAGCCTTCGTTTTGAATCAGCCAAAGCTCTCGCAGCACCATAATCAGAGCAATTGATGATCCAGAGGTCGGATTGTTGCGAGATTCCTCCACGAAGGGAGGCATCCATTTCAGCCAGATTTTGGGGCTTAAGAGGAACTTGCATGTTAATGTTCCTTCTTTTCCTGAAATCGTGATCATCTCTGAGAAGGTTCCCGCTTTCCGCGGTTGGTCTTAATGTCGCTTCCTTATCTTTGACTGCAGCTTGATCAAGCAGCGGATGGGGAAGCCCTCCGCGTACATATCCCTTTTTCCAGAGGTAGGCACGTTGATTTCGCAATGATTGAATCGAAACGTGCTGAAGCTCTGGGGGTTTTGGCACCACAGAGTATGCATACGCACCGTAAAGCCTCGGTGAACAGGGATATGCTGGCATCGTAGCAGTCTAGCAAGTCATCCTTGGGTTTGATGCCTCGACTCAATGTGAGCGTTTCGCCGGTTTGTCAATATATACATTATATTCCAACAATAAACAGAAACGTGTTGTTTGTTTTCAATTTCCTATTTAAAATTTTACAAATGTTCAAATTTGTTATTGGATTACATAATAATAATTAATAAATAATAATTAGAACTGCATAGATGTTGATTATAGGGACAGACCCACTACTAAACGGCGGCCCAATATTGGTGTTGTTATCCATTTCTTTAAATGTTCAATCAACATTTGTGACATGTGAATATGTAAGTGTTGAATGTGAAATTTAATGTATAATATGAACCTCAAATTGCTTTGAATTTTTATAATATTAAACTGATATTTGTATCCCATAATATTTTTTTTCTAATATAAAAGGACAGTAGAACTAAATTTAATTGAAAGTTGTTTGCAAATGTTTTTTTTTCGTTTACAGTTCTTTGGCATCCTACGAACGACTTGATTCCAAATTAAATGTAAAAAGCCGGCCCTTTTTGAAAAATATCGATTTTTCTGTTTAATTAATTTTGAACGAGAAAATTGATCGAATATAGCATTATTAACATATTTTCAAATCCCGTCGTTAGTACAATCAGTGATGCATTCTAGGCCTGGCGGGGCCTAGCGCCGCCAGGTTACTGTTTTTGTGGGTGAAATCCCGCAAGTGTCCTCATCTCAAAATTTAACTATATATATATATATACTTGCGGAATTTCACCGGGAGTGGGTGTCATGTAGGTGGTTACAGTCTGCAATGGACTTAATGCGACGATCTGACAGAAGGCTTTTGCACCCTAAAGAGACGGAGCGACATAAGGATGACCGCAGTCTGCATTTCCGCCGCAAGTGTCTTGGCATTTCGTTGACACGCAGGGATGCTTTACAGTTTATGAACCAGTGAAAGCTGGGTACCTCCAAGATCACCGATGATCAGGATGATTAGCTCAACAGAATATTCTGGGTATAGCCGTTGCAACTCCCTTATAAGATTATTATACCTCTCTTTGTTTTCATTCTCCTTGGTGGTGATGTTTTTGTGCGTGACAGAAACAATTGTCGAGAATATGTGGTTTCTAGTAGATTCGGAGCTTCTCATTTTCGACAATTGATTCTGTTTCCCGAGAAACGTTTGGCAGAGCGGTGTCAGGGCTAATGCCGTAAGATTCACACAGATGGTAATAATGCAGTCTTAGTGCCCCATTGTGCCTTTGGATGTACGACGTTCCCGTATGAGATGGACAACCAGCTATTATGTGTCCTAGGTGCTCGGAGTGTGCATTACACACTCTGCAGCGTTTTTATACACCAAAATGAAACCCTTCGTACCCGACTTCAATCTGGATGATTTAAGGAAAGCAAACGTTAGCTGATATGACATTGACTGATCCTTCAAGTTTATGTGGAAGATGCGGTACATCCTCTTATCGAGGAGCTGTTCGCGGAACTTTTTCTACTGTGCTTTCTTGATCCGAGCTTTCAGGAGTGAGAACTCGAGATGTACAATGTTTGATGCATTTTGCTCGCCCCTGATATGTATTTGAAGTCAAGGCCATGTAAAGTCTCGGAATGGTCTTGTTAATCGTACATGGAACCACTTTCAACGAATAGAGTAGTACGGCAAGCATGTTCGTTGCAAATATTTGATTCGCTGCCGACATTTCGGAAAAGCAAATCTGTCTGATAAGACGTTTGTATCTGAATTGGGGAGAATCCTTTATAAATGTAACGTCCTGAAGGCGGCTTTGTGGCATGCCCAGGTATGGAAAGATCTCTCCAGCGCCAAGGTGTCGTATAACGCTTCTGTCGAGGAGCTCAGGGTCCTCCGAAACGATTTGTATTTTTTTGTTGTTATAGTACTTATTTTATTGTCTACATGCCTCTCTGGACCTGTAATGTGCATTCAGCATGCATCCGTTTAGATTTTTATAATTATAAATTTAAAATGCGATCGAATCGAAAAAACCGATCTGATGTCGCGAGCTTCGAATTAATCTGATGTCGGCTTAAAATCGAATTGATGTTTTTGAACACGTCTAACTTGCCCTAGTTTTTGACTTTCACTGCATACCTAGCTTGAACCAGTTTTCACTGAAATGAACTTTGCCTGTCCAAGTTGCCTAAGAATTTTATTTTGGAGATGACTTCCGACTATTTTAAGCCTAAAATTAACAAAATCGGTAGAGTCACTAATAGTTTAGAAGATATGGCCTGTAAAATAGTTGATATACAAGTAAAGATGTATCGAATTTCCTGAAAAAATAAAGCTTTTTCTAGATAGTTTTAGATTGACAAATATAGAATCATTTGCTTAAAAGTTACTGTACAGGCTAATGGTATTATTATATGTGTCATATTGTGAAAAATAATAATCGCTTTTAAAGTGCCCAAAGATTCTGATACCCACGAGGCAAGTCGGAGGAAGGTTTGCTTGCTGTGTTTTAAAAAGACAAAGAATATGATAAACTTGAAAGGCAATGTAGAAATATCGGTAAAAAATTTGGTTGAATTTCGCGATGACGATGAACGTTTGCCAAACGTCATCTGAAGTGGATGTCACCGAGACGTTAATCGTGTAGAAAATGGTCTGGAAAAAACCGTTTACTTACCTGATTTCGATCAGTTTTTACCTTTGTGAATGAGTTCAAGATCAACCAATATTTGTGAGTGTCGAATTTGTCAGATAACCAGAACGCCCAGGACGGAAAATTTTGCAAAAGGCGCTATTTTACCTCAGCGAAAAAGTATTTTGCTCGACATTTCAAACAGTAATAAGACAGGTAAGAAATATTTTCGAATTATTTTAAAATTATTTATTAAAAGGTTAAAGTAAAAAGTACGGGAATTTATCTTTGTCATATATTATCTTTCCATCATGCAATTTCAAAACCAGATGCTTTGATTCCATTTTTTACGTGAATTAAAAAAAAGATCACATTCCTTATGTGTCAACAAACTTGCTCTTGTCCAAATCATACTCGCTTTTTTATCATTCTTCCTCTTTTTCTGTCACAGATGTACCTGGACCTTCAGAGATTGTCGAGCAATTAAATTTTGAAGAACGGTGCACCTTCTGCTTTTCATTAGTAGGGACAAAAAGAAGCCATAAATGCAACTTATGAACCCGTCTTGACAATCTAGTCAAGTTTGTGAAAGAGTCACCTCCAAAGTCAAGGGATCAGGTAATCTCGTTATTGCAAAAAAAGAGAGTAAAAGAAGGAGGAAAAGTTGGAAAGAACATTAACTTGGCATTGTCTCAACGCAATGGTGGCTCATCTCTCAACGTGACTGTAAATAAAAAAAATGATAAAGGAGAACTATCAATTTCAGCAAATGACATAAAAATTGTGCAGTCACAGTTCAATTTCAGCCAGAAGACAGATCTTGGAATCGCTGCAGTGCTAAGAGTCGCCAGTAAGAATAGGAAGCTTATTGAACCAAATTTAAAGGGAAAATTGGGAGCGGAAATTCAGTGCCCCGATGACTATTTTACTGCTGAAAATTTCGATTTTTCTAATATCAAGGCTGGTGAAATAACGTCTGCAGACGAAATTTTCTTTTTTTGTACTAATTTGGAAGGATTGATTGAATACGTAGCAGAAAAGCGTAAATCTACCGAAGTTCATCTTAAGTTCGGTCTTGACGGCGGAGTTTTTCTAAAAATAAGCATGTCCATTCAATCTACAGAAGAATCGCAATAACTAGAAGGTTCCCGTCAAAAATATAACCAAGGATTTATGGCGAAACGATTTAAAGATTTTGGAGTAAAAAAGCTTTTTATACTAGGATTAGTGCAGAATTTTCAAGAAAATTTCTATAACGTGTCGGCATTATGGTCGAAAATCAACGTTAATCTTTTTGGGGGAACGATTGCAGCAGACCTAAAGATTGCAAACATTGTGGCCGGAATCATGTCTCACAGCAGCCTTTATCCTTGCACATGGCGCTATGCCAAGAAAAGTGAACTCAGCGAAGGTGGTAACTTGAGAACAATTGGAAATATTCAAGAAAACTACCTTCAATGGCAACAAGCAGGTTGAATAAAAATCAAAAGCAAAGGATTATAACAATTACATTCGTCCTCCAATTTTTACGGGAAACGAACATACGACACTGCTAGAAATAATTTCACCTCCTGAGCTTCACTTAATGCTGGGTGTTGTGAATACTCTGTCCATCCACATTTTAAGTAAATTTAGCAGTAACTCTATTCTGGGCTAAGGTATGTAACGTCGAGACAGAAGCAACTCATGGCAGTCCAGCTTTCAATGGCAATTCATGCAAGAATTTGTTAGATCTAATACATATTTTGCGTAAAAATAGTTCTCTGGGATGCTTGAAATACGTGCAAGCATTTGACAATTTCAAAAACGTAGTTAGACCACGTTTTGGTCAATATCTGGATCTCAATTTTAAAATGTACACCATGAGTTTAAAGTGATTTGGCAGAGATACAAAGTCTGCAAGAGTTATCCAGGTATGGCGTTCGTTTACTGAGAGCTATGTGCAAATTCAACGGCCGCCACATTTGAATCATCTTTGAGTTTTGATGTTATGTTGTCGACTAGCGTAGGAAATAAGTTTTTTTCCGTCCACGAAATGATGGTTTTTGATCTACTAGTATAAAACCAAATGATTATAGTTTAACTGTGAAAAATTTCCTCTCCAGCTACGCTGGAATTCGAACCCAGTTCTACAGATTCGGATCGCATAAGAGCCAGAGAGCAATTTTTTCAAAGCTAAAGACTATGACCATTTTGGTTCAGACTAGCAGATCAAAAACCGTAATTCACTCGAGAAAAAAAAAATTGCCAATGTTCATTGAGACAATAAACAGTTCTAGTCTCAACTTCGTTTTACAATTATTACGTGTAAGATCACATACTTTAATTTTCAGGTATAAAATACTTAGGAGACATCCAAAGAATAGAATTTAAGAAAACAGTCTGGAAGAGCAAGCAGCTTGCAATAAAAAAGGTATTAATGCTTTAAAGAAGCTCAATCCTCGAAGGCATATTTGGCAATCTATCTAGAAAAAGCTTTCTAATTTTCAGGAAATTCGATACATCTTTACTTGTATATCAACTATTTTACACATTAATTGCACAGGAAGCAATTTATTTACAATAAACTTAGTGTCGAATAGAGTGCAATAAAAGTGTGTCAACTTTGAACGGCTCTAATTACGGTAATATTAGAGCTAGAGCAACGTTTTTTTTTTGTTTTTGTGGATAAATTAACCTGCTTTCATTTATTATAAATCGATTTTCATGTAGAATCCACAGAGAAAAGGGTACTTCACAAAAACTAAAGTTTTCGAAAACAATTTCACTGAAAAATCACTTCTACGGGCCATATCTTCTAAAATATTAGTATTAGAATATTGTTTTTCTTAGACTTTTCACGAATTTTGTCTACTTTCTTTTTTAATGATGGATTCAAACTGTACGATGTACCCGTAACGAGCAATTTTCAAAAAACTATTTTTTTCACTTTTTCAACATTTTAAAAGCGTTCTCACGGTCACTCGATATTGACCCTAACGATGTTTTTAATTTTAGGCTTGAAATAGTCAGAAGTCATCTCCAAAATAAAGTTTCCAGGCAACTTGCATAAGCAGAGTTCATTTCAGTGAAAACTAGTTGAAGCTAGCCGTGACTCATGATATCTCATTTTCTTTTTCGCAACTAACTGTATTCGATTTTCTCTTAAATTACTTGAAAACCCCGTGTAAAATTGAAAATTATTTAAATTTTGTTACCGCGCTTTACAACGTATTAGAATGATTTAAAGTTAATTTTTTATTTGATCAAACTGTAATAAATCAGACATTTTAAACTCGCACTTATATTCTTTATAAGGTTGGATCCAGATTTATAAATTAGGAATAAAATTCTGGTTGTTAAAATATAAATTCTATTGTTTCAGATGACGAAGACGACTCAAGTTCGGAGGAGGAAGAATCTAACTTGGAGTGTGAGAAAGTCGTTGTACCAGATAAAGACGTGCCCTCAGCTAAGGAGACGGAAGCTGGAGCGGAGATTTCAGCACTAGTTAATTACGTCCAACCCGTGCACTTTAGCAGCTTTGAATCAGCTGAAAGTGAGTAATTTCATTAGAATTACTTGTTGTTTCCTTATTTCTAGATCGTTTTAAGTTCATGATTTATTTCCCCAAACAACCATTTACGATGTGTATAAACAGTTTGCTACTATTTACGTCAGTCGATTGACCCCTGTTATCACTTGGCTTGCTCAATCTCAATTGGCAGAGAAAAATCGAATGTACGAAATGTCTTCATTCGACGAGAAGCAAGCAACGACGTTGTTGAAGGAGCGGCCGCTGGAGTTTGTCAACTACAATAAACATCAGCTCTCGCGAGTTTACCCGGCGGGCACACGATTCGATTCCAGCAACTTCATGCCGCAGGTGTTCTGGAATGCTGGCTGCCAGCTAGTCGCCTTGAACTACCAGACACTGGGTGAGTGCGCCCAATTAGATTATAATTCACAATTCGTGTTATGGAATTGTACTGTTGATTAATTCTTTTTCTGTATTTTTTGTTAGACCTTGCAATGCAACTCAATCTGGGGATCTTTGAGTACAATCAGCGTTGCGGTTACCTGGTGAAGCCTGAGTTTATGAGGCGGAAAGATCGCCGATTGGACCCTTTCGCGGAATCTACAGTCGATGGGATCATAGCTGGAACTGTTCATATACATGTCATATCCGCGCAGTTCCTGAGCGATAAGAGGGTGGGAACTTACGTGGAAGTCGATATGTATGGCTTGCCTGCTGACACTGTGCGAAAGAAGTTCCGGACGAAAATCGTGACGAATAATGGAATCAATCCAATATACGACGAGGAGCCGTTTTTGTTTAAAAAGGTATGTGATAATATTATGAGAAGTCAGAGTGACGTACAGCAAAGCAATCTGAATTTACGTAGAAGACTTTTTCCGGAAACTAATGACAATAATTTTTGAATATTTCTGAAACAATCGTTCTTGACTCAGTCTGTAATATAGGTGAAAATTTCAGTAACAAGTTTAGCTATGGTAGACCAAAAGACATTGCAGAGTTTTTAAAGGATATAGAATGTAGTTTGGATAAAATCCATCAAAGTAAAAGAAAAAATGTTAGTTTTAATTTTGCAAGTTCTCCGATGACTGTTTTAGAAGCGCGGTACCTTGTAGCTGGTGGGAGGGCTTGCGGGTCTCATTAGACTATAGATCTGGAATAGGTGAACCCTAGTGGCTGCATTGCGTGGTGTAGCTACTCTGGGGAACTGATGGACTCTAGTCGGTGGGGCTTAAACTAAGGACCGACCGTTCCAGAGGGTAATAGCAAAGCCTCCTGGAATATCGAGGGCGCGAGTTCTCGTGCTCCCAAGCTACGCTGTGATCGCCGTGTAGACAGCTGAATGGCACCAGGGTTAACAAATTCTTAAGCACCCCGGCCGTTGCCCCTCAGTAGAGGCGGACACGCCGGGTCTCAAAGGAGGCGTCTTAACGGAGACTTTGGACACCAGGTCGAATTCTATATATTTTTGGAGACTTGCACCTTAGGGGGCAATCCACCAGCGGCGGTGCGAACTTTAGATAATGCTGGAGACGACTTTTTCGACACCGTAGAAGTGCAGCTAACGGAACTCTCCGTTAGGTAGAGGCATCGTAGCGGAGGACAACAAAAGACAGACTACAAAGCGCGTCTTGCAAACTCCTCAGACTTATCCTATAGGCAAGAGAAACAAGGACTCCAGAAGCGTCCGGAGGTGCCCGCATTATCCGTTCAATGGCTGAGACAGGAATCCCAATGATGCAGATTAATCTGCGCTACAGCAAAGCCGCCTCGGCGTTTCTAGGCAGGCGCATGTCAGTGGTGCAGGCAGGAATTTCACTAATCCAAGAACCCTGGTTATACAGGGAATGAATTAGTATTTTTTCAGGGTGTGGCACCTTATATAAGGGGCTGCGCGAAAAAACCTCAAGGGCATACATAGCCGTCAAGGGTACGGATGCGATCTCGGTGCCTAGGCTCTGATTGAGGGATCTCCCCGTTATTATGGTTAGACTCAGAGGTAGAACTGGAGAGAGGATAGAGGTGGTTATTGCCCACATTCCAGACGAAAAACAGGAGTGAGGTTCTCGATTTGATTCTATGCTCGGATGTACTGAGGAGCAAGGTAGTGGGCTTGAGAATCTCCGATGAGGAGCCTCACTCGGGACTCATATAAAGAGGAACTGAAAGGGAGGCTTGCGGAATTTTCCACAAGCTATGGTACCATTGATGAGTTAGAGCACGCCGCGGATTTTTGGCGAAGGACTCTAACTACATTCTGAGAGAAAAATTGACCTACGAGTACAATTAATTCTAGGAAAGGAGCAGAATGGTGGAATACCCATCTGGAGAGACTCCTTAAAAAGACAAGAATATTGTGCAACATGGCAAATATAACTTAATTGCCTTCAGACAAGGTCGTTGATTATAAAAAGGTGGAATCGGCCTAGGGTCCTTCTGTCCATTTAAATCACCAAAGGAGATAGCATTCATCCAGCGCTTTTACAATAAGGCGTGGATCTCGTCGTCTCCACGGACGAAATCATGTAGGGCAAGCATTGCCCTTAAATACGTGTCATCGGCATGGAAGGATAGCAGAGTGGCCTTCATTCCCAAACCTGGGAAGGAGCTTTACACTGCTGCAAAAGATTTCTGACTGATCAGCCGAACGTCTTTTATCCTGAAGACGTTGGAGAAGCTGTTCAAGAGATATGTTAGGGATGAGGTGCTTTTGGCCTCCCCGCTGCACAGTGCGCAGCATGCTCTTTCTTCGATATAGAGGGTGCTTTCAGCAATACTCCTCCAGAAGTCATCTATCGAGAGGCTTTGAGATGTGGCGTGAGAGACCAACTACTGTGCTGGATAGGAAGCATACTAAGCCGGAGGAAACTCGAAACCAGATGGGGCGAAAGCCTAGTAAGGGGAATAGCGTCACGCGGTTGCCCAAAGGGGTGTGTCCTGTCGCCCCTCCTGTGGTGCATTGTAGTGGCCGGCCTTCTTCGAAGGCTAAATAAAGAGCAGTATTTTAGTCAGGGCTATGCGGATCACTTTGTAACCCTAGTCTGAGGAGATCATCTGGAAATGTCGATAGGCTTCACAATATCGGCGCTGCGCATCCTAGAGCCCTGGTGCGATAGCTCAGAGCTCTCGTTAAATCCGGAAAAGATCAGCCTGGTCATTTTCACGAGAAATTATAAAGTGCCGAAAGTTGACGCTCCTGTATTCTGTTGAGGGAAGCTGACGTTTTCAGATTCGGTTAAATATCTGGGAGGAATCCTAGATTGCAAACTGAACTGGGCAAAGCACCTGGAGACCCAATGCAGCAAGTTTGTGATGACTTTTTGGATATGCAGGAGAGGCTTTGAACTCACGTGGGGTCTAGGGCCACTCAAAACCTAGACTGTTCTGTTTTATTTATATACTTTCGGAAAGGTCTACATGAAAATCATTTTCAATTCACAGATTCCATTAATCTACGGTGGTGATTTTAGGAAAAAAGACTACTTTACTTACAGCAATTGAATTTAATTTTTTAAACAAATTATTACTGTTAAAACTTTTCTGCAACTTCCCTGCGAAAAGGCACACATGTATGATTATTAATTGTTTAAATAATTGCTAAATATCTTGAACAAAAAAAAGAGTATTTTTAGCATTCGCTAATTATGACATTAATTGCAAAAAAGAATATTTTTTTACGATTTACGAGAAAAAAAATGTTTAAACTAATAGGAATTGGGCAAGCAAACAAAGTTTTTTTTTTAAATTACTAAATATCCTGAAAAAATATATATTACTCTCTAAATATGTTAATTGTCTCTTTAATTCCAGAAAATAAATTTTCTTAATTTTTACGACTTACAGGGGGAAAAAAATTTTCAAACCCTTCACTTATCGATTGAAAGTTAGTATAAAAGTGGATTGGGGGTTCTAAATTGAAAGTTGTGGGGTGGAAATTATTCCTTGGACATTCTTCAAGAGGTCACTATACTTTAATTCACAAATAGTTTATAACAAGTACTTCTTTTTCCATTTTTTTTAAATTGAGTACTGTTATATATCTTTAAAGTACGTATTTATTTATTTATTTTGACCTCAATTACAAATTTCATTTTAGAGAACGGTTTCAGTTCTCCTACAACATTTTGAAAATGGTGTTTGCATCCTTTCGTAAATCCACCCTTCAAATATTGAGATGAGGGAAAAAGTTGTTATCTTTCCAGTCTGTTTTCCATGTCTGGGATTTCCATACATGTCAGTTAATTCAGAAATTTTTAAACAAGTCGGTTGAATATTGTAGGCTTCAGGTCGACTGACCTCCTCAAAATGATACATTTTTCATGTTTTCTGAATCTGTTTTTTTTTCACTTTCTTGTATTCATATTAATTAATTAATTCTGCTAGTTAAAAATAAATTAATCCATGATTTCATAATGCCAGTTTTTCTAACCGGCCGTAATCTCATAAAAATGAAAGGGTCATTCGTTTTTGAAAATTCGACTCGCTCCGGGGTATCTGCCTCCTGGCGTTTGACAAGGGTCCATAGGCACGCGGCGAAAATACATGGACAGATTGGACACGTAACACTGAGGGTCACTGCTATTCTTTGTTACACAATTAAATTTCTCTGAAATTATTTTCTGTTACACTTCTCAAAACAACAGCTCCCAACTATACTAAAACAGGCCGACGGTACAACACTACTATTTAACTATGTTTGTTGTCCATTTACCATTATTTAACTGTTAGTTCATTTAAATTTTCGCGCGCCAGCCGCGACCTTCGATGAATCGATACATCGATAGGTCGATTAGTTGCGCTCCGCCACAGCGCTGCCCTCAGACGGTTGAGGCCTTCGTTCGCGGCGAGCTCCTGGTCAGTACCGATCCAGTCACCACCCAGTAATAGTGACGCTCCGACCTTATCAAATAATTTCGGCGGTTTCTGATTATAAGCAGACTAGAGCTTCGCGCCAGAGTCGCGATCTACCTGTTGTGCTACGATTCATATTACATGACTACAGAATAAACCATATTCGAATAACCTAACCCCGACTTATTAATTATTTTCTTTCTTCGGAAACCTAGAGGAATTAGCCCATAACAGTAAGTGTTCCAAACTTTAAAAAAAAAACTTCATCTTGTCATGCTTCTTCCCTCCAAACTTCTATTTTCTCGCTGATTTCTTTCCTATTCTCCTCTCTCGGTCCTCTGTTAAGAGGATCTGGGAATTTCTACTTCTATCCCTTCTTCTTTTGCTCTCTCGGTCCTCTGCTAAGAGGATCTGGGAATTTCTTCTACCTCTCAGCCTTTTTACTCTCTCGGTCCTCTCCTAAAAGGATCTGGGAATTTCTTCTACCTCTCAGCCCTTTTACTCTCTCGGTCCTCTGCTAAAAGGATCTGGGAATTTCTTCTAACTCTCAGCCTTTTTACTCTTGCTCCTCTGCTAAGAGGATCTGGGAATTTCTTCTACCTCTCAGCCTTTTTACTCTCTCGGCCCTCTGTTAAGAGCATCTGGGAACTTCTTCTACCTCTCAGCCTTTTTACTCTCTCGGTCCTCTGCTAAGAGGATTTGGGATTTTATTCTTGTGTCTCTTGGTCCTCTTTACTCTCTCGGTCCTCTGTAGAGAGGATCTGGGATATTTTCTCTTCTCGCTCTCTCAGACCTCGGTTAGAAGGATCTGGGAATATTTCCTCCCACTTCTCGGTCCTCTGTCAAGAGGATCAGGGAACTTTTCCCTCTTACTGCTTGGTCCTCTTTTAAGAGGATCGGGAATTTTTTCTGACTTCTTGGTCCTCTGCCAAGAGGATCTGAGATCCTACAAAGCCCTCTCCCAGAAACACTCTGAGGAAATCTCCAGCTTCCCTTCAACGAGTTCGGAGCCTAGCATAACGCGAAGACACGAGCCGAGGTAGGCCCAACTCTCTCTGACCAGAGTTCCAGCGACCAAAAGAGGCCAAAGTCTCGTCCACCCTCACGACGCTCGCCCGGGAAGTCGAGGACTTATCCGTCACCCCGGAGATCCCCTCCTAAGCAGTAGGCTCTCTTTAAGGTCTACAGATGACCTCCCCCCCCACCCCTGGCCGTTGTTTTCTGGAAAGATCCCGAACGGGAAACAATTCGTCCACGGACTTACCGGACGCCCAAAATGCTGAAGTCAATTGTTAGTCGTTCCCAGACAACTACCATGTCTCGAAACCTTTTCGAGCTTTAAATAACTTTGAATCCATCATGCTTAACTGTAGTTGATAAAATAAAGGTTTTTCTAACTTGTTCCCTATACAGTTGGAAAATTTATTATCATCTTCTCTCGTTTTTGTTTATTAAACAAAATATAAACATTTTACCGAAAACCCGGCTCTGTGTGCTTCGAGATATAATTAGGTAGATGACGCATGCAAAAAATTAGACAAAAATATTAAACCGTGCGGCCTCGAAATTCAGAACCGATTACCCATTCTGATAAAGGGCCTTAACGATGCGACGAACGAAATGCTTAACTCGGAAATAGACACAATTCACGGATGTTAAGAGTACTATTTTTTCTAAAGGATATGTAGCAATTTTTTGAACAATTTTCATTCATTTAAACCATTCTTTCTCTGTAAATCGTGAAAAGATATTATTTTTTGCAATTAATGACACAATTAACGAATTTGAAAAGTAATATTTGTTTGCTTTAGATATTTTGCAATTATTCAAACAATTAATAATCATTCACTTGCGCCTTTTCATAGGGAATGTGGAGAAATGTCCAGTTTTTTCGAACCTCTCACACTATGTCGACTTCTGTTCAGTATTTCCTTATCGTAGAACGTATACCATATATTGTTTAAAAAATAATAATTCGTTTGAACAATTAAAATAATTACTCGAACTAAGCTATAGTCCTTTTTTTCTTGAAATCGCCCCCGTAGATTAATGGAGTCAGTGAATTGAAAATAATTTGCATGTACATTTTGCCTGTGTAAAAGATTCGAAAAAACTAGACTTTTCTGCAACTTTCCTGTGAAAAGTCGTGAGGGAGTGATTATAATTGTTTAAATAATTGCAAAATATCTTATGCAAAAAAATATTATTTTTCAATTCCTTTAATTGTGTCATTAATTGCAGAAAAGAATAACTTTTCACGATTTACAGAGAAAAAATTGTTCAAACAAATGAAAATTATTTAAACAAATAAAAATTGTTTATATAAATGAACATTGTTTAAACAAGTGAAAATTTTTGAACAAAATAAAATAGTTTAAACAAATAAAATTGTTTTAAAAAATTGCTAAATATCCTTCAGAAAAAAATATTTCTGTCAACACCCGTTAATTGTGTCATTAATTCCCGAAAATAATAACTTTTCTTGCTTTACAAGGAAAAAATGGTTTAAAATAATGAAAATTGTTTAAATTATGATAAAATGTTATAAGCAAAAACTAGTACTTTTGACATTTATCAACTTTGTATAATTTATCCCGAATGATAGTAACTTTTCATGATTTACAAGGGGAAACAATTTTAAACAAATAATAATTGTTAAAACAATTTCAAATTATTTAAAAAA
>CAKNWT010292831.1:589-12583 GCA_932066315.1 Andricus coriarius | reverse complement strand
AAACATTTTTTATTTTCAAGTCAGAAACATAAGTCAGAGTTAAACCATAAAATACGAATTTTCAAGAAAATGCTTGAATCCTTAACTGAATCAGATTACTTTTTGACCAAACAGTTGCATTTCCATCCAAAAAATTAATTTTCTATAAAAAAAGTGAAATTTTTAACAAAATACATGAATTTCCAACCAAATAGTTAATATCTTTACCAAAAGATGAATTTTCCACTAAAAATTGTCAATTTTCATCAAAAAATGGAATAGTGTAATTATCAGATAAAACTTGTTTAATTGAAAAAAATGAATCAAATTGTTAAATTTTCAAGTCAAAAAGACGAATTTTTAACAAAACTGTTGAATTTTGAACCAAAAAGGATGACTCTGAACCCTGTGATAAATAAATAGGAATTTGGATAATTTATAGACTGAAGAATAATATTTTAAATAAATTTTATTTCCAAAGTTTATAAAATCTTGGTAAGTTTTTTAATGGGGGGGGGGGGGGTCGGATCAAATCTTATTTATTATATTTTGTGAATTTATTAAATATTCTAGGTACTACTAATATTATCAGATAAATTACAAGTAAAACTGTTAAAATGATTAATAATGTAACATGAATTTTGTTTTAAATCAATGATCTAGGTACTACAGTTAAGAACTTAAATTACGCTGACAAAAAGTAGATTGCAATAAATTATGTTTTACTTTTGTTTTTCAGTGATTCACATACTTGAAAACAAATATTTGACGTAAGAAATGGGTTTGACCAGGTACCTCCCCCATGTAAGACAGCATACAACTATTTTTCAACTAATGTTAGGCATGGCCTTGTGTCTGCGATTATGAAACCTTGCTGATAATTTCGTAAAATTTCCGATAAAATTTTTACGTAAGGCAAAAAAGATAACACACTGATTCTATAATATTAGTAATTATTTCCAATTAGAGGCGTATCCCCGGATATTAAAAGATGTTTAAATCAGTCTAAAGATAGGATGAGTGGATTTTGATAAGGAAATTAAAGATCATTGACTTAATCAAGCACAAATTCAAGTCTTTCTTATTGAAGAAACAACTACATCAATTTATATAAGTTCTGGGTTTTAATCTGTGCTCCACGTTTGACCGGTTATATGTTAAAACAATTAGGATAATTTCTACGTTTAACCAATTAGACATTTAACCTGTAGAAACGTTCAGTCGGTGAAACTTTCTATCGTTTTTAAATTCTTTTTATTATTGAAACCAACTCCAGATAGTTCAGTTTTTCGGGTTATCATTCAAGACAAAATAAGTATTTTGTAACCAACTGTAGCAGGGCTTACAATTTTCAAAATTACGAAATCAAATGAACTTGTAAGTGAAGTTCTATCCTAATTTTATGTAGTGTCTATGCTCATTCCTGCCGAAGTTCCACAATTTTGAAAGATTTGAAAATAAAACAGTATCTAAGACGATTGTTTGCCATTTATTTAAAGCTTTGTCGTACCATACATTGGGCCAAAAGAGTTTTTTTTACAATGGATAAGTTTTTAGAGGCGGCACTGATCATTTCGGTAGAAGTGTTTATACAATTAGGATAGAACTTCACTTACTATACAAGTAGATGTTTAAAGCATGTTACGAAAGTAATATAAAAATGATTGACAATTCATATTTTACAGTTTCAGAACTGTTTATTGTTCACAATACAGTAATGTCGAGTCCCAATTTAATTATAGAAAATAAAGATCAACACTCTTCCAGTTCTGATTATATAGGAGAAACTGGTAAGTATTTATAGCTATTTAAAATAGCATTATCGAACGAACTCTTACCTTTAACAATTTGCAAATCATAAAACTTTGTAAAAGTTATCTGAATTTAGTTTCTATTCGCTTTTTTATGCAATGTTTTACGTTGTTTAGAAAGAAACCTTGAAGATTCATCATTTCGCAAATCTTTAGTTCAGCAAAGGTAACAATCGAGCGCAGTTGCTGTACAGATTTTCAAATTCATAGAGAAAAAAGTGATTCTAAAACAGGTTGTTTCCTAATTGGACCTGATGTCTTAATACGATCCGATATATTGATTACTATTGAATCTTCGTGAACCTAGATATTTTCAGATTTTATAAGCGAAAAAGTTTATGTTAGATGTCCAATAATTAAGACATTAACAAATAAGCTTTTTAGCTGATATTTGGACATGTATTGCTTCATTATCTGATAACGAATATAGGTAATCCAATATAATGTTTTGATCTCAAGTGATATTTTATTTTGGCATTGAAGGTATTAATTTTGAAATACCCTTGACTAATCTCGTCATTGGTTGATCTTGAGCCATCTCTGGTCCAACGAGTAGAGATATTGCTGATATGTAGCAATTAAAGGTACTACTTTTCAAACAATGCCATCATTTTTTCAGGCATGTTTTGTATTGTTAGAATGATGAATCACCTAATGATTAAATTGTAATTTCTATCGATGCATCTGGCGAATCTCGTAATTTAAACGATTCCCTGATAAGATTCCGACCACCAGGGTAATCTTGTCCCAAAAAACGTCTTGATCCCTATCAAAAAAAGAAATACTATCTTCAGCTTTAAATCATACGCTTAAATCTGAATTAGTAGAAAACTACTAATTTGTAGTAGTTTTCTACTCATTCAAATAGTGCCGATTCGTTTACTAGTAATTAGGAAAAATCTACTATTTCAATGAGTAAGAATAACTGACTAAATGAATCAGTAACTATATCTACTAAATGAATTGGTAAATGTATTGCTGGTTAATATTTTAAACAACAGTTTCAAGTAAATTAAAAAACTTATTTTACAATAAAGAGAATTTGATTAAAATACATTAATCTGTGAATTTAAATAATAATTCAAAGAAATTTCCTTTTTATCTTCTGATACTTGAAACTCAGTGCATATTTAGGTCAAATTAATGTGGGTCCTGCATTAAATTCAATTTGAATCGTTTCAAATTCCTAAAGTTGATAGTAAATATATTCCATTTTAAACGAGATAGGCGAATTTTCAACCAAATAGTTGAATTTGGAACCAAAAAGATTAAATTTCTACACAAATTTTTTTTTCAACAAAATACATGAATTCTCAACCAAATAGTTGAATTTTGAACTAAAAATATCAGTTTTCAACCAAAAATGGAATAGTTAAATTTTAAGTGAATAAATTAATTTACAAAAAAAATTTAAACTAAAATAATGAATCTTTCTCTGAAATAGATGAACTCTGATCCAAAAGGACGCATTTTCAACAAAACAATAACTTTCAACCAAGTAGTTTTTATCTTCAATCTAAAAGATGAAATTTCAACTAAAATAATGAATACTTAACTGGAATACTTAAATTTTTAACCAAGAAGATGAAGTTTCAAACAAGAAGGTTAATTTTGAAACATAACCAATAATTTTCTACCAATAAATATGTTTTTTCAAGAAAAGCGATGACTTTTCAACTAAAAAAGACAAACTTTCAACCAAATAGTTTAATTTTCAGTTAAAAAATTAATTTTTAACAAAAAAATGTTTAACTAAAGGGATACATTTTTTAATAAAATGATGAGTCTTTTCTGGAATAGATGAATCTTCAACTGGAATAGATAAATTTTAAGTCAAATAGATGAATTTTTAACAAAAGAGTTTATCTTTCCACCAAGAAGTAGTATTTTCAACCAAACAGTTAAATTTTCAACTAAAATTGTACATTTTTAACTGGAATACTTAAATTTTCAACCAAAAAGATGAATTTTCGAACAAGAAAATTAATTTTTATACAAAAAGATGAATTTTTAACCAAAAATGACGATTTTTCAACCAAATACATGCATTTTTAACGAAATATTTGATTTTTTAACCAAAAATATCAGTTTTCAACATAAAAATTAAATTTTTCAGCTTTAATTTTCGGTTAAAAAAATTAATTTCCAACTAAAATGATGAATCATTGGCTGAAATAGTTTAATTTTCAACTAAAAATGGTAATTTTTTGACCTGAAATTGGATGGTTCAATTTTAAATTTTGTATTATGTTCAACTATAGAGATGCATTTTTAACTAAAGGTGCAGAATATTTAACTGGAATAATGACATTTTCAGTTAAAAACAAAATTAATTTACTGTCAAAGAAAAAACGAATTTTCAACAAAATAGCTAACTTTTTAACCAAAGAGCTTAATTTTTAATTAAATGATGAATCTTGAGCCAACAAAAATTAATGTTTAACAAAAGAGTTTAACTTTTAGCTCACAAAATTATTATTTAACCCCAAAAAAACTACTTTTCGACATGAGTTTAATTTTCAGCTTAAAAATATTTTTCAGTCGTCAAGGTAGAGAAACAATTGCAAACAATCTGTTGAATTTTCAAACAAAGACATGAATAATTGACTTTAAAAATTAAATAAACTAACTTAAAATTCTCGCGCTTTAAAGTATGTAGATACTTTTACTTTAACTAATCCGAAGTTTACCAATACGGTGGTTCAAAAAAGGTTTTTTTTTGAAGAGAAAAGAGTTTTTATTTCTGTTTGGAATTTAGGTTAAATAATATTTTTTGTCGCTTACGACAACTGGATCTGATGATTATAAGTGCTGCCTCAAAAGTCATAAGTTTGAAACATGAAAAAAGACTTAAAAATCATCGATACAATGATTTTATGACAACCCATTTTTTTTAACTTTGAACAAATTATTAAAATTGTAATAAAAATCAGATTGTATTTTCTATCAAAGATTTTATACAATAATAATAATTTTGAGATTTTAATTTCTGAGGAGGCTTTTATTCTACCTGATTTCACGAGTTCACATTTTGGCCGCACTGAAAAAATAGATGGTGTATTGCAGCACAGCGGATCCTAATACCGTTTCAGTTTTAAATATTGCATCGTTCGTACACAATTATTATTAGTATAACTATATAGACTTGGAATATAAATTATGAAAACATTATCGTTTCTCAATTAAAACTTAAAAACCAGCAGAAAGTATTAAAAAAATTATTAAATTATGTTTCCATATCAATTCATTGCTACTAATTGAATTATTAAGTCGGCACTACTCAGCAGATTAGTAGAATGCCCTTTCTAATTCATTTAGTAACATAAATTTTACCATTTCATTTAGTAGAAATGGATAAAATCACTAATTTAACACTCAGATTCAATGCTAATACAATACTAATTGCATTAGTAAAATTTCTACTAATTCGGATTTAGAGAGTAAGGGATCTGAAACATTGCACAAAATAAGAGATACCAAGGGAAATGCAGCCATTGTGGTACAACGATGATGTCGTATCATTTTATGATCTTATTTTTTGTAGGGTTTTTAAAGTAATAGAACAGGGTGGCAACGTATAAAAATATTGTTTCCTTGCAGTAGTAAATGCATCGATAGCTATCGATTCTGGATCCTTTTTTCAATAAACAAACTTTTCACATTTAGCATTTACTCAGATCTTCAGATAATTCTATCTCAGAAGTAGACTCCTTGAGTCTAAATTCTCAGTCAGCTTCTATATTTTCTTCTGAAGCGATATATGATGCAAAAATCTTTGTTTAAAGTTTTGAATCGAACTCCACCCATTTGGTTCATATACGAAGTTACTATGGTGTTATCAAAGAGTAATAACATTTGATATTCCTTGACATGTTTCCCGAAACATTTAAGACCAAAAAATGCAGCTGAAAATTCTCAATAATTTATATGACCTCAACCTGTACCCTCAACCTGTCAGCGACGTATCTCTATAAATTTTGAATTCATAATTAGCCTCTCTGATTGGTTCTGATAATTGTAAACCCATATGTTTCCACCACGTGAGCTTTCTAATATAATTTCAGAAGTAATCATTTTTCCGTATTTATAATATTCTTATTCGCTTCAAGATCCAAATATTTTTCCCTTTCACATGCCTTTGTATACGCCCATCCATAATTAACCGCTGGACAGCAAAAGGTTAAAAAACCTCAGATTTTTGCGAATTATCGAATTTTTATATTTTGGTTTAATTTGTACTATTTTACCTGTTTCTTAAACATTGTTTTTTAGATTCTGATAATCCAACTACCATTTTCTTTGAATTATATATGAAACCTAGATACTGATACCTGTGATTTGAAATTGACTTTAATCTTGGTTAATGATAAATTGTAAATCTTCTAATACTTTTTACATTAAACTTAAATTTTTTATACAGTCAGCGTCAGAATTTTCTATTGACTTTGTCCACCTAATTGTCGTGAATTGGATACTAAAGGTTGGAGTATTTTTGTAAATACATAAAAATCAGTATTTAATCCGAAAGGAGGCATATAATTTGATATAAGCATTAAGATCTAACGATGCCATAAAGCAAACTAAGGTTATTTATCTAGAAACAATTATGCCACCTTCCTCTATGTTATAAGTGAGTCGTAGAAATAAAAGTGTCAAGATTTTTCAAATTTAATATAACACTAGATGTTCCATTTGGTTTTAGAACTTGAAGAATATCTGATATAAATTGGTATAAACTTTCTTTACATTTTTCTATGGCCCCTTTATGAATTAGTTTGAAAAGTTGGTCAGAACCTTTTTATCTGTCATCATTGGTCCACTTTCTTTCTCGCGGTTGTAGATTTTGAAAGGGTTTTCTTAAAAAAAGTATTTTATAACCTTCAAGCCAGGACCAAATTTTGTCATCTAATGTATTTTCAACTAACTTTGACTAAAGAAAATAAGTCTCCTTGCTAATTGACTTACAAAATTTAGTAATAGTGCATCCACTTCTACTCATCATCCCTTTTTGGATAAAATCTGCTGTACGGCCGTAATCCTTGATGACGTATCTGCCAGCGCCAGCCTGGCATCACATGATACTGGTGTTGATACTGACGGGGAGGGATAGTCGAGTTTTTCGAATTTGAAGACTTACTGGAGGATTCCGTGGAGGTACTCTCGATTACTTTTGTATATTTCAAAAAATCATCCAATTTTGTACTAAACAAAAATTCATCTGCTGTCGTCGAATCCAAAGTTTCCTTCGTACTAGTATCAAAATTCGATAAAATAAGACTTTTGCGACTAGCTGATTGATCGTGCTGAATATCCGCCAACAATCTTCTCGCTTCGCTTAAACATTCTAAAATTGATAGATCCTCTGTCGTATTTTTCCTTTCCCAAATAATTGATAATTCTTTTCTAATGGCTGATAGGCAAGCTGTAGTCTTCGATTCTTTTGAAATTATGCGAGAATCGTTTTTACTAACTGAGTCCGGCATATCCAATTTCACTTCCGGACTTAATTTTGGTGGATCGATAGGCGAGAAACTTTCTGGTGGTGGGTATTTTTTAATCAAATCTTTTTGCTCATTATTTGGTAGACCTTGTTTCATGACGTTCATCAGTTGATCATCTAAAATTGCTTTACTATTATCTGGAGGGGTCTCCAAACTTTTAGTTTGATTCTCATCTTGCTCAAGATCATCGTCAAGAGGCATCGAATGTGATCTTGACTGGCTTGTGTATCCATCATCTAAAATTCAACATTAAATTTATGCTTACTTACTTATTTAGGAGTTATAGCGCGCTAGGCAAAAGAAATAAAATTTCGAATACCTCATACATAGGTTGGATGCTATGTTTTGTATACTTATCAAATGATAAAATGTTCTTCATAAATATTAAAGTAAACCACCTTGTACCAAAAAACTGGAACAATTACTTTTTTTGTGAGCATACTTTAATAACAACTTGGTCGTCAATAAACATTTGACGTACTTTGGAATCACTTTCCCATATAGCTATATGAGCATAAAACGCAGTTTTGAAATAGAAAAACCATAGATTCAGGGTTGACAAGAATCATTTACAATTAGCCAATTAAAAATGGATAAAGAAACCGTGTTGTAGCTTCCCACACTTTTGCCCATTTTTCCCGGACCAAATTTTGTTTTGAATTTAAGATGCCGCAATGTGACCTGCTGGGGGTTGGTATGATCCGTACCCTTAATTTAACCAAAAAGATAAATTTTTAAACAAAAAAGACGAACTTTTAATTCAAGAAAAGCAATTTTATACCATAAACTAGAATATTCCAATTTCAAGTTAAAAATATTCACTCGTTCACTTACTGCAAAGCTTGGTTTCAGCCCAATAAACTGAAATTCTTTTTTTTTTTCATTCTGGAAACCCCGAAAAATCAACATTTTGTGGTTCGAATTGATTAAAAAAGCTCCCCTATGATTATTTTGCATTTTTTGTAACAAAAAAGTGGATTTTTTTAAAAACTCGATTACCGAAAAACATCTACCCTAATTTTCCTCATACTTATTTATTTTAGACTTCAAAATGTCATTTTAACGAAAAAAAACCTATGTGCTATAAATCCTTTCCGAAAAAATTCACAAAAGCCAAAAAAATTAGTTTTTAAAATCTTCCTATTGCAAAATATTTTTTTAAATTGATTATATCGGGTTCATAATTCATTTTATAGAATTTTGTGTTTATGAAAATGAAAATGGTAAAATTAATTCAATTGATTGTGCCCAGAGAAACAGATTTATTGGTAGGCATCCGAAAAAAGTAAAACAAAAATTGAAATCGGTTCAGACGACTGAAAAATCTAAAAAAAGATCCCAACGGTTTGTAATATTACTGAATTTGAAAATTCCCTAGATCGAATCCATTTCAAATCAGACAGGTTCTACACTTGAAGTCGAAAAATCTCTCGGGGACGAAATGTGATGTTTTTTAGAGGAAATTTCAAATTTTAAAAACATGAAAAACATATCTTCAGGAAAACTCCACTTTTTTATCCTTCCAAATATTTTTGAAAAGCTTCTGCTAATACAAAAAGGCATCCTGTCAGTTTTATGCGGGCTAATCCATTTTTGAGGGCGCGAGAATTTTTTTGTCTAAAAATGTATTTTTTTTAATTTTTCTCGTAAAAGATGAAAGAAATCGCAAAAGAACAAGAAGTATTTTTCGTAGAACTTTTTTAGACGTGCGAACTTTTATCCTAAGATTTTTTCTTATCTGTCATTGTTTTCGAGAAAAAGTAGAAAATTCGATTGTATGAAAAAAAAATTTTCCTAGCCACAAAAATTATTTAGCCCGCATAAAACTTACATTATCTTTCTTATCTAAGTACAAATTAGAGAATTAGAGGAGAATTAGCTGAAAAATTTCAGATTTTTTGAAAAACAAAGCAAAAATTCAAATACGCATAACTTCTTGGAATTTTTTTTGTTTTTTTGAAAATCGGAAAAATACGTAACGCCTATTTTCCCTTGTAAAACAACATATTTCGTCCCTGAGAGATTCTGCGACTTTAAGTGTAGAACCTGTCTGATTTGAAATGAATTCGGTCCCTACAAAAGATCAATTTCGTTTTATTAATAAATAAATAATAAATCAAATAAAAAATATGTTCGTGAAATTAAAGTATTTTATTGTTTATTTAACAGTTTATTAATGGTTTAGATTCGGGAATTCCCTTGTGTCGGAAATTTTCTTTTGCAAATTTTCAAATTCTGTAATATTATAAACTGGCCGTAACTATAATATTCGGGAATTTTTTAGTTAGTGGAATTTTGAATTTTCGGCCATTTTCTAAATTCGGGAGTTTTTTATTTCAAATATTTTATTTTTTGTGATTTTTTATTTTTCAGATATTTCAGTCGACCCTTAATATCTTCTGTTCGTTTTTTGGATTTCAAAACTTACAAAAATTCCTATTTTTCAAAACATTATGGAATATTGGTTGTATGCGTAATTTTTGCTAGTGAAGAAATAAAAAAAAAATTTTGTTTAATTTAGAATTTTTTGAAAAAAACACCTTTTTTTTTAATGAGTTAACTGTTAAATTTTTTCCAGCTTGAATCGAAGAAATTTTTCGTGGCTTTGTAATTTTAAGAATTCTGAGTTTTTTTTTGCAATTTTATAATGCTTTAAAAAACACGAATTTTTTTCCATGAAAGAAAAATAATAGCATGTTTCTTTAATTCAATCGGAAGAAATGTCCGGTTCGACGTATTCATATTTGTCCAAAAATAACCTTTTTTGCGTAATTTAAAAAAATTCTTAATGGAGCAACTTTTTTTATTGCTTAATTTTTATTTCTGCTCACAAAAAAAACTGTTCGGAGAACTACAACACGGTTATTTCACTCGATGGTGAATTTTAAAATAAATGTTTTTGCTTAGTTTCACAAAGTATAAATTCTTAATAAATAACCTGGTAGAATAAAAAAGTAATTTCTATCAATACAGTGGTAGAATCATTTTAATGTCCCTCAATTAATGATAATGCTGAAAATCTATGAAATAAATAATAAATCGATGGTTTTATTATCAGGATAAGAATTTTTTGAGAATAAAGTATTTTACAGTATTTAAATTTTTTGTCATTTAATGGGTCCAGGGTTTAAAAATAGAAAAAAGTGATCCAGTTAATTGAATTGACACCGAGGTAAGCTCCGTTTTTTAAAGACTCAAGAAGAGTCCAAAATAAAAAAAGTCCAATAACTGTTTAAAAAAATTTGTTTGAAGTGAATTCTTTGGCAATCAATATAGTCTCCACTAAAGAAATAAGAAGCCAAAGTTTAAAAAAAATCGGTTTGTGTGAGTCCGACGTGAAATCTACCTCTAGTGAAATTGATTCAAAATATTTGTTTGAAAAATTGTAAGTTATTGCAATGATATTTCACAGTAACAGATTTAAAAAATCAACTAAACAGTTCTATGATAAGGAATCTTAAATATCATTGTCTATTACTTGAGAAGCAAAGTTTTGAAATAAAACTAAAGAGTTTAGCCCTCCTTAAAATTCTTGACTAGTTTGTAGATCACTTATTGTATCTCTCTTGTTCATTTTTATCAATATGGTAGGAGGAAACTTTTTCAAGGACAATGTCCTGAATCTTGGTAAGCCCCTGTTCAAAAAAACAGTACAGAAATTTAAAAATCACAGATATTAGCAATTCAAAAAGGTTGTGTTGGATGTCCAGAAATAGCCATGTACCCGCAAAATGCTCCTCATTACAATATTGATATTTTATCTCGACTGAATTTCATTGATCACTTCAATGTAGTCCACGCTTTTTTCAATGTAATTCCGTACTTTATTTCTGTACAAAATAGTGCATCAGATATTATGCAACATCCTGCCAGTGCGGATTCGTAAGGAAAAATTTATTATTCGGCATAAGGGAAAATTTTACATCTGAATGACGTATTTGGCTTTAATCTCTTATACTTTATTTATAAGAATTTTTATTTTTAGATTTTATTAAAGAAAACTAATTTAAATAATATATTTTTTGTTTGTTTCTATGTCAATATCCACCTGCTCTTCCATGTGTGCTTCCAGCTCCGGCACCCAATCCAGCTCCAGTACCGTTTTCAGCACCGGCTCCAAATCTAGTTTCAGGCCACAATCCAGCTCCGGCCCCCAATTCAGCTCCGGTATCCGATTCAGCTCTGCTACCCGATCCAGCTCCAGCCCTCGGTTCAGCTCCGCTACCTGATCCAGCTCCGGCTCGGAATTCAGCTTCGGTACCCATTCCAGTTCCGGTACCCGATCTAGTTCCGGCTCCCAATCCAGCTTCAGTACCCGATTCAACTCCGCTAAGTGATCCAGCTCCGGCCCCCGATTCAGCTCCGCTACCCGATCCAACTGCAGTACCCAATTCAGCTCCGGTACCCGATCCAGCTCCGGTAACCGATTCAGTTCCGGTACCCGATTCAGCTCCTGTACCCGATCCAGCTCCAGTACCTGACTCAGCTCCGCTACCCGATCCAGCTCTGGTACCCGATTCAGCTCCGCTACCTGATCCAGCTCCGGCCCCCGATTCAGCTCCGCTACCCGGTCCAGCTCTGGTACCCAATTCAGCTCCGATACCCGATCCGGCTCTAGTATTCGATTCAGCTCTAGTACCCGATTCAGCTCCGCTACCCGGTCCAGCTCTGGTACCCAATTCAGCTCCGGTACCCGATCCAGC
>CAKNWT010292829.1:3380-16294 GCA_932066315.1 Andricus coriarius | reverse complement strand
ATCTATAGTCTTTCCCTGGCTTTTTTATCATAACTATAGGGTTAGATCAATCAGAACAGGAGGGTTCTATTATGTCCTGTTCTAATAATTTATCAACTGTTTGATAAATTACTTCTTTTATTTTAGGGCTCACGTGGTAGTATCGCTGTTTTATGGGATCGTGACCCTGCACATAAATGTTATGTTTCGTCAAATGGGTTGCTCTGTGTTCTTTTCTCTTGTGTATTTTTATTTTGTTTTCTAGAAGTTTTTCTAGTTGGGATTGTTTGCTTTAGTTAAGCTCAACAATGCCTTCGCAAATTTCTGGCGAACAATTGTTTTGTTCGTCCATTTCTCCTAAACTATCCGTAATATTATTTAATTAACCTGCTTTATTTCTCAAATTTACTCATTGATTTCTGCTATCAATTTCTGATATCTCATTGGCTTTTTGAGATTTCTTTCCTATTTGATCAGTAACTTTTTTATTATTCCAAAGGTTACTGTCGCTATCCTTATATTTTTCCTCGTATTTTTTATTATAAAAAATTTTTCCTAACTTATTTACTTTATTTTCCTTTCTAATTCTAGGTTTACCTAGATTAGATGAGTCTTCTTTGCTTGAGTCGTCGCTAGTGTCGTGGGTGGGGATGCTCTCTAGGGGTTGGAATTTGTTGCTCGTGGGGATGCTTATTAAGCTTGGGATTTCATTTGTAGGGCTTGTTACAGGGATTTGGGCGTGTTTAATTTTTTGGGATTGGTTAGGATTGATAGGTACTAGGGGGATTTCCCTATCTTTTAACTTAAGACTACTTTTGTTAAGTTCCCTTGTACTTTTGAGGTTAATGCCACCTTCGAATTGCGGTTTCTCATCTTCATAATTTTTTTCTTTTGCCCTTAATAGTTTATCCTTATTATTTGTCTTTTTAATTTCCTCATTCTCATTTATTGTTATTTCAGGTTTGTTTTTATTTTTATTTTCCATTTTTGGGAGGGGTAGCGGCTGTGGGTTCGCTTCCATAGGATAGCGGATGGGTGGACTCCCTGGCAACCACAAAGTTTCTGAGTCGTAATCTAGGGTCATCCGTAGGGCTTTCAGCATGTCCGTACCTAAAATGCCTACGGATTTTAATTTTGGGACTATCGTGAGCATAACATGTTTAACTTTCTTTCCTATCAAGATCGGAACTACTGCTTGCCCGATTATGTCGACGGTTTCTTCGTTCGCGACCGTTAATTTGCGCGAAACTGGTTTTAAAATTGAAAATTTGGTATTTTCGATTTTTTTCCAATAATTTCTTGCCCACGTATGAATGTGTGGCACCTGTATCAACCAGGATTCGAAATAGTTTATTTTCAAATTTTGTCATTAAATGAAAACGTGTCTCCGTTGTTTCATCTTTATTCGAATTTAAGAATTCTGACGTTCCGGTAATAGGTTGCACTATTTGTGGTTCTAATACCCGCCCCTCCAGTTTCCCTGGTTATACGCGTGATATGGGCATTCTCTTTTAAAATGACCTGTTAAACCACAATGATAACAATTTGAATTATTTGTGTTTTTGTTCGCGTTTGTTTTATTGTCCTGTTTTTTGTCTGAGTGAGAACTTGTTTTTTTCTTGTGAGTCCTTGTTATTTTTAATTGATTTTTGATTTTTATTACCGTAGTTTAATTTTTGAAAATTTTACTTACTATTACTATCTTCTGGGTTATTTTCGGATTTTTCTGTGGGGAATTCAATCATTGGGTTGCTTTGACCTTGATTTGAACCCAAAGACATTTGATTGATCGTTGGTAACATTTTGTGGTAGGGGTTATATGGATATCTGTATCTATTGTCTTGGAATCTGGGTTGATAATTTGGTTGGAATGTAGGTAGAAAATTTGATCGGAAACCAGGTGGGAATGTAGATCTGAAGTTAGGTCTGAAATGTTGTTGGTATTGGTTATGAAAAGGTTGGAATGGAGATCCAAATGATGAAGATGGGAATCGATTTTTGTATTGTTTTCCACCCTGCTATTTTTCGTTTTGATATCCACTTTTTTATTATTTTGACCATTATTATTTCCCGCTTTATCATCTTTATTATTTTCTGGATTATTTTTATGCCCACTATTATTGTTACGCTTTTGTTCTATTCTGTCCTCTATTTTTGGTTCGGTAATTTGTAACACTTGCCCTCGAATTTTTGACTTGGCTAGCTCAGTTTCCCATTCTTTACCCTTAAATTTAAATAAAATAAATACGAATGGATATCTTGATTTCTTTTTTGGTTACAAAATTTAATTTTTTGCCTAATTTCCTCAGAAAATCTTCCTCAGAAAGTCTTCGAAAATATCAGATGGGCATCTCCAGGAATTTTTATTTATTTCGCACCAGTCTTTTGCTTCTTCAATTAATAGTACATCTGAATTTTCTAAAATGTCACGGTTGCTTATTTTGTAACACCTTTTGAATCTTTTTAATTCCTCCAAGAAATGCGCGGCACTATCTTCTTTATTATTGCGAAATTTTATTGGCCGATTGCTCATAATTTGGAACTGCGTTTGTATCATACCGAAAGGAAAATAATTTGCTTGGATTGTTTGGTTATTTGTCTGATTATCGAATTCGTAATCTGAATCTGAGTTGTTAACATGTATTCGTGAACGTCTGTTTGACCTGTTATTTGTTGTCCAGGGTCTACGTGTTCTGTTTTGGTTTGATTTGTGTCTATCCTCTAAAGGTTCACTGTCATCAGAGTTATGTAATTTTAAATTATTATGTCTCAATCTACTACGATTTTCAATATTATTGTATGGAAGTTGACGAGGTTCTTGTGAATGTTCTCTTAAATCAAACTGTACTGAATGTCTGTTACGTAATTCGCTTTTATTTTTTCTAGTGTCAGGTTCGATTAATTCTCTTATAGATTCGAAAGAGCTATGGGCCGATGGGTGCAAGCTAAGTCTTAATATGCTTGCCCTGTCTTCCCTTTCTTTAAAGAAACTTTCTCTTTGTTTCTTCATGAATTCATTGTATTCTATGCTTTCGAAGAGTGTATCAGATTCTATTAAAAATTGGGCGTGACTGTCTAAAAAGGAATCGCGGTTGAATGTTTCGTTGTTTATTTCTGTTACGTATTCTGGTATTCTGGCATTCTGGCCTAACGTAGGTAATTCTGCATTATCCCAAAAAAACGTGTTGTTGATTAAATCAAAGCCTTGGTTTATATGTTTGTTTCTTGATTTAGTTTGTTCGAAGGATGCTCCTTCGTTTAATTTGTCTATTTCTAACCTATTTCTAGTCATTGGGGTTTCTGTATTTTCTCTACTGAAACCTCTACCGCGACCTATTGACCTGTTAGCTGATTTCGGGATGGCTTCCCTATTTTGATGTGTGGTTGGAACCGTATTTGATATAGTGGGCCTCGTAGTGATATTATTCAAATTAATGTTTTGAGTTGGAAGTGCAACGGCACCTTCCAAATCTAGATTATCGTGATGGCTCTCTATGGCCTTAGGGTTGGCCATTATAATTTCAATTTGTCCTGATCTGAGTTTCATTTAATTTTATAATTTCTTATGATCTGTACGGATGGGACACCCTGTACAAATATTCGATTTAGTTTTCGAGTTAAAAATTTTAATTGAGTTTGGGGAATTTTAATTAGAACTTTGATTAGTCACTCAAGTATCCAGGAGTTCGAAAATATCTTTGTTTTCGTCGTAGGACCCATTGTTTGGGAGATACGTCGCGTGACCTTGCCTTTCACTAGCGAGGGTACGGGCTGTACGTGCGAACTCGCTACCGCTTTCGCACGCCCAGTCTCGTTTGACAACAGAAATATTTAAAAAGAGTTAAAACCCGATATAATTTTCATTTCAGGTTTCATCGTTTCCCTTCAATTTTTGGTTCTAGTTTTGAAAAACACGTGTTTCAACTTGTTCTATATTTTTAATTTTTCCTGCTTTTTGTTTGAGAGTTTTGACTTTTCAAAACAAGGTTTCGTCTTCCATTGTTTTATTCAACATTTTATGCCCGATTTTATTTTGTTTGTTTTGGGAAATTAATCTTCTCTGCAAATTTGCAGAATAAAACTTTCTAATTTGTTCCCGTCCTTACTTTTATATTCCCACGTAATTTTAGTTACTTTCCCTGAAAAATCGCGAGCTAGCACACGGTGGGATTTTTCAGTATATACTTAAATGGTTGTTATAATAATACATAAGTCAACAGTACTTATTAATCATTGCATGTATACGAGTCATAGAGCATGCCGAAA
Organism: Andricus coriarius; assembly: GCA_932066315.1. NCBI lineage: Eukaryota > Metazoa > Arthropoda > Insecta > Hymenoptera > Cynipidae > Andricus > Andricus coriarius. The sequence goes on along the minus strand of CAKNWT010292829.1, from coordinate 12,049 downwards.
GAAATTGTAAATCATGGCACATCAATCATTTCACAGGTAAAAAAATCACATGTAAATCAATATATCATTATTCATGAGCACATAAAGGGTTCCTATTGTATAGAAATCATTGTAGTAATCGTTCGAAAATCATTGTAAAATGGCAAGGCGTGGATCAAGTAGCATGCAAAAAAAGTATAGTTTGTGTTCAGTTTCCCAGCAGGTCTTCGAGGATTTTGAAGGAAAAGTGTGGGTTTTTCGTTGGGCGCCAGGTATAGCGAGGGAGCATACCAAGGAAGGAAGTTGGAGGTGGACACTGAGAGAAAGGGGCGAACACATTAAGAAACCATTCAGTTAATCAAAAGTAATTTATTACCACTTACAATGGTAGCTAGACTACCAGATCGAAATCGGAGACTGGTAGGTTGGCAACCCTAGGTTGCAGGGTCGCACCGGGCCAAAGCGATGGGTAACAATTCTGTTACAAAGGATATAGCAATTTCTAAAATTCTAAAAAAAATTAAAACGGATTTAACTGCATTATTAACTGCTTTTAAAAACAGCAAAATTATTAACGCTGAAACTTAAAATTATTTCATGTGCACAAATGGCACTGGATCGCGTTTTTACGGACTGCCCAAAGCACACAAAATTTATTGCTGACTCAGATCGATCACCTCTTTTCCTGGTTCACCGTTTTATTGTCTTTCTAGATCTCTAGCAAAGTCTGTACGACAAATTATGGGGAAAACAGACTATCATGTAAAGGATAGTTGGGATTTCAAAAATAAAGTCGATAAAATTACAGTCCAAAAATACTTCATTATTATCCTTCTAGATGTCGTGTTCATGTATACTAATATGGTATGGAATTTAATCATAGGCGCAATAGGTAAACGTTGGAAAGAATTTGAACGGCATACTTTTTTATCTGAAGAAGACTTTGATAAAGCTCTAAAACTATGCTTAGAAGCATGTTATTGTCAGTGCAATTATAAATTTTACGAACAAATTTACGGGTTACCTGTGGGATTTCCAATACCAGCTGGTGCACCTACATAGTATTGCCATGGAAGAAATTTGAAAAAAGATCTTGAAATCACTTAGATACCCAGCTATATCGATGATACCTTAATTTGACCACCGAAAAATAAAGTTAATGATTTTCTAAACAAATTTAATACTGCTGACGCTAAACTTAAATTTACCATGGAACTGGTTAAAGGTGATCAAATAAATTTTCTGGGTCTAGCATTAAAAGTCGAACACAGTTCAGTTATAACTAACTGGTATCGCAAACCCATATGGCAAGCCCTTATGGCTGGTGCTAGCTTAAGAGATATTCGCGTTTTTCTAAATCAGGGTCAAAATCATTGTTTTCGGATTTGATAGGAGGATGATACTGGGACCTATACTGAATCTATTGGCATTATATTCATGTTCCGAAAGTAACTGGAAGTGGTTATGTTTAGTGGTCGAAGAAAAAGTATAACACATGCGCTTATAGCACTCATCAACTTTATATGCGTTTTCTTCGTAAAGTGGGTTTTCAAAGTTCCAATTTCAAAAATGCCTCGCTGATTCATTTTTTAACCTAGATGTTTCGTCTAGGGCTACAAACTGGCTACAAAACTGGCTGATGTAAGGTTTCATAAAGAGAATTTGGAACTAGTGCAGAATAAGTTACCACAAAATGACTATCCATCTGCTTTGTTAAAAATTAAAATCACTGAAACATACAACCACATCATCAGTTTACAAAAAAACGATATCTACGCAATCTAGAAATAGAAACCTTAATCAAATTTCGATGTTGCCATACATTCAAAGCTTAGATCAGGGATCTCCAAAGGTAGATCCTGTATCTACTGAGCATCTACTGGCTATTTTTAGAAACAACGTAGGGTGCGAATCTGATGTTCTAGAAACTGCAAGTACGGCTCATATTAAAAATTGAACCTTGTATTTTAAGTTGATTGTAAGGAATTAATTGTTTTCGTCGCCCATCTTGAGAAGTGTCAGGTGAGCACAGCAAAAACCTGATAACTACATTATCTTAATATTCTTATTTAATATTTAAATATTTGTATTCATTAAAAATATTTAAATTTTACAAAATGCAACTTATCAATGTAAACGTTCTTATTGTAGGCAAAGCGGGAGACTGAATCTCCAGCTCGACCCTGTACAACCCAAAGCCTTTGGGAATATGGTGCTGCAAGTCGTCCTCCTCGTGAAGAAGTTACTAGGCGAACCGGTCAAGTCACAAAGCGTATTCAGGAACTCTGGAATGCCATGCAGGATCCCAGTCACAGAGAAGCTTTTGTACCTTGTGCAGAGCGAATTCGGGTCGCAGTCGCTGAACTTGCTGCAATTTTCCCTCAGGTTTGTACATAATTAATTGTGCGAAAGCAGGAGTTGAATCAGTCTGAATCTGCCTGTTACAATACTTTAGCAGTGCAGAAAGTTGCACCACTTGAAAAACTCCCAATGGAAGCATTGGTAACTTTCTGCGCGACATTGCGTTGAGGGATGTAGTATTGTGCTGCGACCTAGAATCACCTACGGTAGGGCGTATCGAAAATAATATATTGGGTGGCAAGTGCGCCAAGAATGTTATTCAAGACGAGCGTGGGTAGTAATAGTAATAATAAATATCTGAATAGTTTAAAAATATGTTAGGGATATTTTCAATTTTCATCGATGACTGAACTTTCTACGAGAGTTCATCAAAATAGACAAGAAGAACTTCTTCGAAGAACGAAGTTGTTTTTTCTATTTCACGCCATTTCTTAAACTCATTGTAAATTACGGTGTATTGCCTTTTTGATTTTTCTGGTAGTAAATTTAATGACACGTTTTTCGCCACTTTCATGATTTCTGGTTGTGTCATGTACGTGGTACCCAGTGGTAACAAACTAACTACCTGAACATTGGAGTGAATGTCTAGCCTGACATTTGAACAAAAGCAGAGCTGTGGCTAAAAATGAATGCTGTTTCTTGATTGCCTATCAGCTGTGTACGAAGAACTGGCTGATTTACTTCGCACACTAGTGTGCGAATCGGGCACTTCGCGTCTGCTACGCAGGCATGAGAAATCGAACTTCGCACGCAACTGTTTCAAAAACAAAAATACTGTGATTTTAATTTGGAATAGGGATAAAAAGTTGCTATTAGATGCCAAAATTACTCGTTCCAAAGGAGAAAAATTTAAAATAAGGAAGATTCTGACATTTGTAAGCATTTTTAAGACCGAAAATGTTTTTTTATGATCAGGATACATAGAAAAAGTTGTACACTGCATACTCATATGCACTTTTAGAGTATAAACCCAATCAAAATTTATCTTATGTGCTCGCATTCATGTTAAAGTAATGAGTATTGGTAAAAAGTACAAAAAGTAGCATATTTCTTGTACGTTTGAGGCAAAATAATTTTTTTCTTATATTGAGTAAACAGAAAATGTTCTCTAATACTACCAGACTTATTCTTACGCAGTTTAGACTACGGAAAAAATATCGTGTGCTCACATATTGATGTTAAGCTTGTAAAAACGAAAAAATTTATAATTTTGAGCTATTGTTTAGAATCCTTTTCGCAATTTGATGCAATTTTTACCTATATAAGTACTTTATAATGAATTAGGTATGTATTTAAAAATAAAAATGTAATAAAACCTGGAAACCAGCTTACGTTTTGCATTAGGTGACTTCTAATTTGAACTGAGAATTAGTTTAAACTGTTGGTAAGAATTTTTATTGATTCAATTAATAAAATATACGAGTAATCCAAAAAGTAATCTGCACTGTAAAAAAAGCTTTGGTGATATTTATAATCAGCTAGTAATTATACGTGCAGTGTATTTTCAAATTACAATGTATAACCTGATTAATTTACGATACTACAGTATTTATTTGCAATCTAGTGTGATTTAACTTCAGGTCACAATGTGAAAATAGAACGAAGGTTGTTCCATTCGCAGTCGACTGTAAAATTACTATGTCCGATGATGGAAATTATTCGATCGGCGTGGGACATATAAGTTTACGTAAGATGATAAATTTACTGGGGACTTCAAGTCTACGAAAGTATATGTAAATTTTGATTATGTGTGCTTTTCTATCGCGAGGGAGTAAGTCCGCCCTGGCGAACGCCGCGGAATTACGTGCAGGACGTAAATTTTGACCATTCGGGACTCCTGAGTATGACGTTGTTTTGCGCGTTATGTTCTACTCCGTTTTCTCCCTTAAATACAGAAAATAGCTTTAGAATATTTTCACATCTGTGAAAAGTTGTGAATAGTAGCAAGGTGGCTGTTAGGAATAAGTCAAAGATGAAAAAAATATTGAAATTTGAATCACCGAAAAGTGTTTGGGGAACCAAACCTCTAAATATCTTTTCCATTATAAAAGCTGAAGACAAAATTCAATGAAATTTCGGAGATTTCCGACCCGTACCTAATTTCACGGTCGACGACGAGAAAACGTCCTGCATGTATTTCTTTATGGCGGACGCAGGTTGAGAACAAAAGTATGTATTTTTACAGAATTCTGCTTATTTACTATGTGCCACACCGATCGAATTATTTCCATCGTCGCAGGATGTAAATTTACACCAACTTTTTTCACAGTGTGTTATATTCCGAGAACGCTATGTGTAGCTATATGACGGCATTTGTTGATATGATCCGGAGCAGAACTGAACAGGCCTAATGTCGTTGTCGCTGAGAGTGATGGTGTGAATGAGTAATCGCTGATGAGTCTAGATCAGAACTCGATCTAAGAAGACATGCCTTCCGAATTGCTCTTTGAAAAAAAGCACAAGTTTGTTTAAACTGTATTCCTAGTTTTATTTCCATAGCCTAATTTCCTATAGGTTATGGGCCCAGGATATGCAAAACATTACCTGTGACTTACGTGTGTACTGTGTACCTGTTAAACTGTGTCTAAAATTATATAATTGTAAACTATAAATAGGTGCCTCCGGTCGTTTTTATGCCTAAAAACACCAAGGTAAACCAGGCAGTTTATCAGGAACACATTCCAAAGGCTCAGTTCGTTCCATGGCCAACCATAATGTTCGGAAATGTTCGGAAATGAGCGCTGGACATTTCAAAAAGACTCTGCATCGTGGCATCGAGCGCGTGCAACGTAAAATTTACTACGTGAGCATGTTCCTCGATTCATTTCCACCAAAGAATGGCTACCGTATTTATCAGACTTAAATTCGCTGGACTACAGCGTATAGAGTGTTTTACAGGTAAAGGCTTCTCGAAAAAACTCACATCATTACTAGCGCTAAGAAACACACTGACTCGTGAATGGTAGCGTCTTAATTAAAATGTCTTCCGTATATCGTCACAGGCGTTCCAAAAGCGACTTCAGCTCGTCGTGGAAGTGAAAAGAAGCTACATTACCTTTGAATAACTAGTGGAAAAACTTTGAAATGTTACCCTTCCATTGAGCGTAAGATGAATAAAAATCGTTAGAAAATTAAAAAGTTATTGTGTTTTTAAATGGAGACACTTCAATTGCCGGACGGGGTACTTCCGCCTACATATTTGATAAAAGTTTATCCTTACTATGTATTTATTGTTATTTACAACTATTTACATAAACTCGTATCCTTATTTCTATTTTTTCGGTAGCGCGATTTGGGACGCGTTAGCGAACGAGTGAGCAAGCAATAGAAAGCGAGAGTGCAAGCGAGAATGCAATCGCATCTTAATCTACTTATGCTATTACATAACCTTTACTAAAAAATCTTTACGCTTCTAATCAGAGCGACTTCCGTTTCTTTTTTCTTTCACTTCTTGTACCTCCATGTTGCCATTTTTTTCACATCCATTATTTCTCATTCGCTGCTCTAGCCCCCTCCAACTTCTTCATCCACTCTGCCCCCAACCCATCCTCCCCTAGAATTCTTACCACATTCTCTTGTCAGTCTCCTTTATCTGGAATTCCTCTCCTACATCTTTCCCATACATTCTCCCATGTTTCCTATTCCCATTCACAGATTCTGCAGTTTCTGTTCTCTTTCTTTCCCCAATAAATCCCTTCCCTTACCTCGTTTCCCAATCTAAATCTTGCTATTCTTGTCCATCTTCTCTATTCCCATCCCTTTTCTAAATACTTGGATACTCCTTCCTTTTTTATCATCTTATACCACTTATTATATTTTGATTGCTCAATCTTCCCCCATATTTCTATTGCTTGTCTTTCCCTCTCCCTTTTTTACAATTTTTCATAGTTTACTCCAGTCCCGTCTTCTATATCCTAAACCTCATTATCTTAGTCTTTTCTACATTTAAAATCAACTTTTTCCTATCTAAGTATTTCTTTAATCCTGTAATTAAGCCCGTCACTCCTCTATAATCTTTAACCTCCTCCCCTTTGCCTTTCTTCACTATGGGTACCACCACTCCTTCCTTCCATAACTCGGGCCACTCTTCTCCTCTCCATACTGTATTGCACATTATCCATGCCCATTCCTTTAATTCTGTCCCCCCATATTTGCAGACTTCATTTGGAATCTCATCTATACCAGATACCTTTCCATATTATCTTCCTTTTCCAACTTACCTCTCTACCCCTCCTAGTAATTCCATAAAATATTTTTTTCCATTCTACCATCTCAATATCCTGATTTACTCTTTTTCTTCTTCTCTCTCTATTTACCACCTTCCAAACCTCTTCTTCCGCCCTAGCTTTCTCCGCCTATTCTTCAAACCTTTTAGTTTCTTCTTTTTTTTGTTCACACTACTCAGTATACCCCTTTTTTCTCCTATGTTTTTCACCACTAATTGTCCCTTTTCTCCATTTTCTTAATTCCAATCTCACTTCCTTCTTCTGTTTACATTCCTCATCCCATCCACTTCTATCCTCTCCTTCACTAACTTCTTTTTTGCTTGTACACTCTAACACTCTTCTTATTTCTCCTATCATTATTTCCATCTCCCCGTTTACATAACGTTCCCCAATTTTTAAATTCCTGACCTTTTCCTTAAACTGTTCTTTATATTCCATTGATCAATCCCCTCTTCCTGCTTTTTTTTACTTTTGTTTCCTTTTTAGCCTTATTGTTATTACTCTTTTATCATTCTAATATCACTATTATGGGAATGTGATCCGAATCTATATAATTTCCTACTTCTAATTTCTTGACCTTCTCTCTTACCTCGTCGTCCACTATCACATAATCAATTACCGTTCCCTTTTTTCCTCTTAAACGTGTATATTCCCCTTCCTTATGCTCCTCTATATTTCCGTTTAGGATAAACCATCCCATCTCCTCTAGATTTTCTTCCTCGCTGTCCACACCATTCCCTTTCTCTCTCTCCTGTTCTCGCATTAAAATCTCCTCCTATTATAAGCCTAATCTCTTGCTTATTTCCTTCCATCAGTTCTCTCATCTCCTCTGATTTCTCCTGCATATCACTGTTCACATAAATCCCCACAATCTTCCACCTCTCTCCTCCCATATTTATCTCTTCTACTATTAATCCTTCTTTTTTTTCTTTGAGCTCTTTTTCATCCTTCTCTGTTATACATTTGTTCCTTAGTCCCGTAACCATTTTATTCTTCCTCTTTGCATTTTGAACCTGCAATTTGCAACCTCTTGATAATCTTCCTCTTACTGTTTCCCAGCCCTTTTCATCGAGCCACGTCTCCATCATTACTACTACATCCCATTGTGTCAAATTTCTCATAAAATCCCTATCCTTTCTTTTCAAGCCTGCTATATTCCAGTAGCATATCCTCCAATCCTTCCGACTCCCGTTTCTCGTCTCTTAATATTACCTACTATTTCTTATTTCTATATCTCCCGTTCCTTTCTCTCCTAGTTTTCCGACAGCTAATTTTTTTACTAACTCTTGCCTGCCCTCTTATGTTCCCATTGCTTTTGTGTCACCCGTACCATTCTCTCCCCTCATCGCTCTTCCCTTCCTACACTTTGCACTTCTTCTATCTCTACCTTAGCATCAATCCTTTTTGGTACTTCTTCCTCTTCTTCTTTCAGCTCCTTCCCCTCTGATCTTAGACCCTTTATCACTATGTTTCTCTTTCTTTCTTCTCTTTCTTTCTGTTCTATTCTTTTTTCTATTTTTCTCAGCCTTTCCGTCTCCTTATTCCCACTCTCTCAACCTCCATCCTCCCGGTTTAAGCTTTCTGTTTTTTTATCCTACCTTCAAACTCCTCTACCTTTTTATTAGGCTCTTCCTGCTTTTCTAATCTTCGTTCCACCGTCTGCATCCTTTTCTCTAGCTTTTCCCTAACTTCTTCCCATTTCCTCATTTCTCTCCTAAGTTCGGCCATTTCCTGTCTAATTTCTTTTTTTATTTTCTCGCCCCTTTTGTCCTGCTTTTCTTCATATATCCTCATTACTTCTATCTTCATTTCGCGCATTTCTTTTACTCTTTCATCTTCCATCGTATTTTTAGCCTCAGCTGTGTTTCTTTCTGTATCTTTATTGTTCTCATCCTTCTCTACAAAACTATGTTTTTCCGGCGGCAATCTAAACCTTTTTTGATTTTTTAAGCTTGACCCTATATCTTCCTTGTCTTCACTGTTTCCCCTCTCCCTCTCTTCCTTTTGATGAATGCCTCAATCGATCCTGCGCTCTTCGCTCTCAATCTCTCCTTTTCTACCGTTTTCCTATACTTTCCCTTGCCCTACTTTCTTTGTTCTCCC
>CAKNWT010292825.1:0-10483 GCA_932066315.1 Andricus coriarius | reverse complement strand
CTGGAATTGTCTTTGAATTTTTTGTTCAATCTTGAAAACCTGGAAATATACCTGAATTATTCACGAGAATCTTGAATTTGAATTATTTTTCTGTTTTGATTTTCAAACATTCATTTTATTGATATGTGAAGAGTAATTAAAAGCTTTTAGTCTATTATGAAATAAACATCTCGTTTAAAAGAAATATTGCTACTGGAGTTTTTTATTTATCAAGATATAATTTATCTTTTGTTAATTATAAAATAAATAAAGAGATTTCAAGGCACTTTTTCTAGACTGGTGCCAATCATATTATAGATTACAATTAACAGACTTATACATCGTAAATATTAATAAGGATTTCAAAAGATTTCAATGATTTTAAACGAATACAAAAGATTTCAGGAAGATTTTACAAATATTTCAACAAATTCATAAAGGATTTCAAAAGATTTAAAGAATTTCAAAGATTTCAACGAGGTACACCAGATTTGAAAGATATTAAAACATTTGAAAAATTCTTAACAATTACCAAATTTTTCAGAAGATTTCAAAAGATGTCACAAAGATATTTAATATTTCAATGATTTCAAACGAATGCAAAAGATTTCACACTCATTTCAATGATTTTAAACTATTTAAAAATTGTATAGAAGATTTCAAAAGATTTCAAAATATTTCACAAAGATTTTAAATATTTCAATGATTTCACAAAGATTTTAAATATTTCAATGATTTCACAAAGATTTTAAATATTTTAATGATTTCAAACGAATACAAAAGATGCCAGGAAGATTTCATAAATATTTAATAGAATTCATAAGGATTTCAAAAGACTTTAAGAATTTCAATGATTCCAAAAAGGGTACAGATTTCATAATAATTTCAACAAATTTCATAAAAATTTCAAAGATTTTACAAAAAATTTTAAACTTTCCAAAAGATTTTTAAAGATTCCACAAAGATTGTAAATGCTTAAACAGATTTCAACGAATTCACACAGATTTCAAAGCTTTCTTTGGAAACTATTGGCCAACAAAAAATGAAATAGCTCATTTAGTTGCATGTATATAAAACGTTTATTTCATTACTTAATGTAAAAAAGTAGACATGGAAAAGCTTGATTTCTTGACCTGAAAAACCTGAAAAGAATCAATACATTATAGGTTATGTTTCTTAACAGCGACGCGATATCACTTTTTACATATATCATTTTTATTTTTTACAGTTTATACTTGAAAAAATTTTTTTTACTTACTTTCTGTGTGATTTTTTAAATGCAATGTTAGATTTATTTTGTGGCTTAAGTTCTTCGTGCAATGTTCACGCAGTTAAAGGGGCTTGTAGAGCCGGAGCTTTCGGATGATGGCGACGATTAAGGGCCATGGAAATCGAGTGTAAATCGCAAAAATGGGATTCAGGCCAAACGGTGAAGCCGTTTTGTCTGATTTTTTGTATACAGACTCTAAATAGTATAGAAACTCGCGGTACAGCTCGATTTTTCCGAAAAATTATATTTTTGATGCAAAAATTGAAAGTTTGGATCAAACAAAAAAGAGTTGGTCGCGCGCTCGAAAACGCGAAAAATAATTGTCCACGTGTCTCGTGACATCCAAATTTTAAAGTTCAAAGAATTAAATTTTCAAAAATATGGCCATATGGAAAAGGGCAACACGAAACTTCTTTCTATTTGCAGCTTATTGTCCAATGAATATTTTTAATATTAAAAATGAAAAAGTGAAAAAAATTTACCCAACTTCAATTATTTTTTAATACATAAATCGTCAAAACTCAGCTAAATATAATTGGAACTGTTTAAAATTTGGTATACGCACGCAGTGTATGCCTAAAAAATGAATAAAACAATCAAAATTGCCTATGGTTTAATAATAATTAATTGCAAATTGAGACCGGTCGATAAGCACGTTTTTTTAGTTTCGGCAAAGAAAAGTATCGAGGAAACTTTAGAGTTGGAAGAACTTTTAGTGAGACATTTTTACCTCACTATTAAAGTAAGATTTCTGGAAATTTTTAGATCGCTTCAATGAAAATTGACGGAAATATCCATTATGTAAGAAAGCATCCTTTACAGGCGAGTACCGGCGAGAGTACAAGCGAACGTTGAGAAGAGCGTGCAATCGTAGATGGCATCGCGTGCTTTCTTTCATAATGGATATTTCCGTCAATTTTCATTGAATCGATCTAAAAATTTCCAGAAATCTTACGTTATTAGTGAGGAACAAATCTCTTGCTGAAAGTTCTTTCAACTATAAAGTTTCCTCGATACTTTTCTTTGCCGAAACTAAAAAAACATGCTTATCAACCGGTCTCAATTTGCAATTAATTATTATCAAACAATAGGCAATTTTTTATTTTTTTTTTCATTTTGTAGGCATTCTTAGGGTACACTGTGTGCGTATACCAATTTTTAAACAGTTTCAATGATATTTAGCTGAGTTTTGACGATTTATGTTTTTAAAAATAATTGAATTTAAAGACATTTTGTTTCACTTTTTCATTTTTACTATTAAAAATAATTATCGGGCAAAAAACTGCAAATACAAAAAAGTTCCATCTTGCCCTTTTCTATATGACCATATTTAAAAAAATTTAATTTTATGTACTTTAATATTTTGATATCACGAGACATGTGGACAATAATTTTCCGCGTTTTCTAGCGCGCGACCTATTCTTTGATCCAAACCCTCAATTTTTGCATAAAAAATATAATTTTTTTCGAAAAAATTGAGCTGTACCGAGAGTCTCTATACTCTTTAGAGTCTGTATACAAAACATCAGACAAAATGGCTCCACCGTTTGGCCTGAATCCCATTTTTGCGATTTACACTCGATTTCCAGGGTCCTTAAGCCATATAACTTTCGGTAAATGCGTGACTCACGCGGTTCTCGCGGGGAATTAGTCCAGCAAAGTGAGGAGCAATATGCGATTTGCGTCTTGAGAATTGTGACGTAGTGAGAAGAACCAGGGATTTCCTTATTTATCTTGTAAATGATAATTACGTGAAAAATAACTTATCTAAAATCAACTTAATTATTGTACAACTTCGCAAAATCATGACTAAAGTAATTTTGCGCCATTGAATAAATACGAAGCATCAGCTCCAACAATTCATACGAACCAGAGCTGCAGCCAGGACATCAGTTTGTAAAGTACCTACCACCTATAACGTAAGTGAAGATAGAATATATTGCTACATTTTATACAAATCTTAAAAGTTTAATATTAAAAATAATTTAAACTAGAGTATTTTTCGCTTCGCCCTCCTCCTTATTATTTATTACTGATATCACAAACTAAAATTGAAAAATAATGTCATCAGAATTTTATGAATGATTGGTGCTTGTAGGAATCTTATTTGTATTAAGTTAAAGAATCACCTAGATAAGAAATATTTTTAAAAAATGTATTCAATAAAAGTCTTTAACAGTCTTTTAGTCGAAATATAATTACCACAATTTAAGAATAAAACAATCGAACAAAGTATTAATTAAATAAAAATCAAATCGAAAATTTTAAGACTCAGTCAAATAGAGCGCGGAAAAATCAACTTTTACATAGAAAAATATGTTATCACCATTCTGCATATTTTCTAATAATCTTGAAATTGGTATTTTGATTTTATTTAGGATTCAAATTAATACAAAGCATACTATAGTTGTTTGATTTTTAACTGTATAGGTGTCATCCAGAAATGACGCCAGACTTTACGGGAAAGACTGTGAGGGAGGGGGGTCCGCTAAATTTAAAGCCTATATTAAACTTACATACACTTACTACAAAAAGCCTTATAACGAGGACGAAAGGTGGTCTGAAATTCTAAAAATAAGCCTTACGTATTTTATGGATGATCCCATAGTGCATCTTTCACAAGTTATTTTCTCTATTTGTTGAAATGATAATGCACATACTTTATGTCTTTTAATTCTTTCTCTCAGCCCATGTACCTTAAACTTATCTCAGTCTTGTTTGTTTCTCTCCATTTGCTAAAAATATCACAAAAAAACCAAAACGTAATCTTTACAGCTATTTCAGAGTAATCGTTACCTGTAACAAAAATTAACTTGACGTGTTAAGATTTACGCACCACATGGGAAATGGTTACCATGTAAACTCCAGTAAATCTTCGTTTTGTTTCGATGCGAAAAAATTCAACTTTATCTAATCATTTCAGAAGTAATTTGGAAAAATTTAAATAGTTGCTTCTGTTTGGAAACAGATGTTTTTAAATATATGAAATAAGTCATCCTGAATATTTGTTATGAAAATTATTTAAAATATTTATTCATTTGGTTAATATTATTGTTATTTTTTGCCACGTTTTTTTTTTACAAATTCAACTTCTCGCACAATGAAAGAAAACAATTGTTTAGTTATTCTGATAGATTACTGCGATTCTCTAGAAACTTATATTTGAAATGAGCACATAAACCGAGATCATTTGAAATATAAGAAAACATTGTCATTTGAACTGTTTTTGCAATAGCTTATTAAAAAATTGACAAAAGGATTCATCTTTCGCTTATTTTATTTATAATTTATATACAGGGCGTTTTTTTTTCAACTTGAGACATCGAAATATCTCAAGAAATACGCATCCTATGAAAAAATATCCGTAATAAAAACTTTTTATTTGCGAGGGGGAAAGACGACTTTGAACAAATTTACCCCGACCCACCCCCTCAGGAGGCAGGGAGGGGGATAACTTTGTAATTTCAAATGGGAACCCCAATTTTTTATCACAGATTCAGATTCTCTTTCATGAAATACATAAGTTTTATTCGAAAAAATTTTTGATTCGCGTAAATTTTGTTCAAAGTCGCTTTTCCCCCTCGAAAATAAAAAGTTTTCATTACCGATATTTTATTCATAGGATGCGTATGATTTTAAGATATTTCGATGTCTCAAGTTAAAAAAAGACACCCTATATACCTCAATCTATACAAGCGTATAATTGTTTAACTTAGAATTCATAAGTTCATAATTCAAAATTATCCAATTTTAAATACTTAACCATGGCTCTCCAACTGGTAATTGTAAATGGCAGTAGTTTAATTTATTCTTTCGTTTTATTTTGTGTAAACTCAAAAGACTTGTATTCCAGATTTTTTTTCAGATAACGAAAATGCTATCTGGAAAATCTTTGTTAACCATATTTATGGTATTGGCACTAATTTATTGTACAATGGCTTGTGACGGGCACGACAGCCCATGCAGTGGAGATAATGGTTCTCAAGGAAGTTGTTGTGGAGGCATGCATTGTCAGAAGAATGACCCTTCTTGGGGACAAGGACGTTGTTACTACAATCCTGGAAAGTAACTTCTAAATTTGCAGTACTAAGCCATACTAAAAACATTATTATTATATCATTGGCCAAAAGATATTTTACTGAATAAAGCTCTACAATATTCCACATAAGGAATTAATAAATTGTATAGAACAAAGTTGCGATTTTTTTACTTATCCTTTTAACAAGACGTAATAGCTACTCGATCTATTAAATTGATTTTTGAAAAGCAAAACGTTGTGTACTATAATATATTAAAATAATCATCAAATCATTGACAAAAAGAAACAATTAATAAATGAAAAGTTAAAACGTTTCATATAATGAATGAGCAAATTGTAGAACTAAATTGTGATACTTTACTTATTCCTTTATCGAGGGATTATTACGACGCTTGAAATATTCTGCACACCCCCCAATAAAATTTTGTATTGCTTTAAAATTTCCTGATTTTTCTTATGAAGACAAGTCGAATTTTGCGTCGGAATATTTCACTGGTTTAAAAGTTTGAAAGTGATTTCTTGTGAAGAATTTTTACACGATGATTTATCCAGTAATACTTCAAGGCATCGGTTATTTTTTTAAAGATGGAGGTGTCCTGGGATGAGCCGTTTGGAACATCTTAAACTAAAATTTGTACTCCTTTCTCAATGTGCCGGTACCCTAAACAATGTATATCTTGTAATTAGCTTACATATCCCCAATATAATCATTGTAGTATTTCTAGAAATTGTATGTATTTATATGACATAACCGTCAAGCACAATAAGTGGTGTTTATTGCTATATGTAGATAGAAGCGATCAATTCTATCACGTTGGAGGCAAACGTGACACCATACTGGAAATAAAAATTTTTTTAAATCAGCTTTTTATCCTAGTGATTTTGCATTCATGCGTTCATGAAAAATAATTGTAAACCTAAAAATACGTAAATGCAACCCCCTCGCTGTGTTACATGACCACAATAAATATCGGCAAAATTATTTAAATTTGATAGAGATGCGAGAGGTGTAGCAAAGACGTAAGTCTACTAAGTCGTGAATAATAGATTTGGATTTATAATAATTTTTTTAATGTATTATAACCGATTCCGCTTATAATAATGATTATTTCTTTGATACGAAATATATGAGATCTCTGAAAGTTACTTATTTTTTATTTAATACCGACAACCGGCGTAATTATGGATCATTTTGGAGTAAATATGCTCTATTATAAAACTTTCTAAATATTTTAGAAACAATATTCTTAGAACAAACACTAAAATCTCGTGATCTATATAATTACGCCAGTTGATGTTATATATGTCGTATACCATATAAAATGATTTACATTTTCAAAATCTCTGAGGAAAAATGTTAAAGGTACTGTTTCTGAGAATTACGGATAGACTATAGGAAAACATAATCGATTGTGTCAATGTGCTCTCGGTCTCTAGGGGTTGGGATTGCGGAAAAAGGGAAGGAAAAATACACATGATGATAGGAAAAACGAATCACTACATCTTTCTTCTTTATCCTACTAGAAAAACCTTATTAAAACTTGCTAAGAATTCTGAAATACGATCAACACAATTAAAAAATAAGCTCATGGAATATGTACTCTTGCCTGTATCCTGTAAAAAAAACTTCAGTTAGAAATTTCCAATAAATGTATCGGATGTATCATGATGTTATAGATTGTACCGCCTAACATGCAGATATTCATGCCGAACATATACTATCGGCGTAAAAATATTTCTATGTTAAACTGAATCACATTCAGATTGGTAAAATTGTCCGAGCCCATGCGCATAGCGCATTGGAATTTCACGAATATATTTGACGGCTATATTTTTGATATAACAATTATGAAATATTATAATTTTTTAACATTTCCAAAGGATCAAAATTATCTATCCTTAATTCAAATCGGATGACGACTTTAGTCTGTCCACACGACGGAACAAGGTACTTAAGTTGGAGGTTATATATTGACTGGAACACATTTGACAAAATGTATGTAAAGTTCAAATAAAATTTGAGTTTAAGTAACCGAAAATAGATAGGATTTTGAGTGCTGATTACAGATCATTCACTCTCAGCTTACTCACCCCGTTTCTATTTTTTATTTTGAAGATTTTGAATCACAAATATTGAATATAACTTTAACTTGACTGAATGTATCATCTGATCTATATTTTATACCCTTTATCTGTTTTTATTTTATGTATGTACATTAAAGTTCAATTTTAAGTTTACAAATAAGTTATCAATTAATTCCTTAAATAAAGCAAATAAAGTATACTCCTCAATTATTTACAGCCGTTATTTGACATAATCATCATGTAATATTTTGGATATTTCAGTTGAACATTTTGGATGTTACAGAGCAACATCTCATTTTTTAATATCTACAGATACTAACTTTGAACATCTAGATTGCTATCATATAGCTAAACATAAAATATGTTGACCCTGAACATCTAGATGTTATGTTTAAACATCCATTTTTCTTCGTGAATGCATGTATTGGAATACTCGACGGTGACTGCACGAATTACAACACTTACAACACTTATAATACGTGTTTTGCAATTTTGGCATTCCAATACCGTGTTTATAATTTTGCCTTACGCTTGCATTGTAAAAGTTTTGAAGAATCCCAAACATTTTTAACAGTGTATGTTATAGAATATATATACCATTTTATAGATAGGTATGTAAAGCATAAATTCGATATGAATAGATTTATGCTTTTCTCATGATTTTCAAAATTGCAGCTTCATACACTCGAGAAAAATGTTTGATTGAAACAACCAAACAATTGGGAATGGCCTAATTTTTCTTCGGCTTAAATTTACATTTACTCGTAGGCGTTTAAGACAACAAAGAGGCTTTCGTTTAGTCAATTGTTACTATTTTGAGTCTGAATTTCAGTCTTAGGTAAAAAAGAACTAAATTTAGGCCTGTTAGGTCCCTTGAAATCTCTAAAAATTGGGTAAAACCCTGGAAATCCCGTGGAACATTTTGATATATTACGATATCCCTTGAAATCTTTGAAATGTTTTTCAAGTTAATAGAAATCTTTAACCCTCACAATACAGTGAAACTCTGAGACTGTGCACCCTGATATAGTTCTTCCGGGAATTGACGCCGTGCCGCGGGAATGGTTGAAGGGAGCTGCGGGGGGATTTCGGTGCTCGCTCAGGCGTAACAAAACAGAGAGAGAAACAGAAGAAAGACAAAACAGGAGAGAGACCTGGTGGAACTCTGTCGAGTTAGTTCCCGCCCACTGTCAGCCCCAAAACCGGCACAGTCTCAGAATTTCACTGTATATTAAATTCCATTAAAATATTTTTAAACCCAATGAAATTTCTTGAAATTCATTAAAATCATTTATAAGATTCGGAAATACTTTGAAATTCCCTGTAATCTTCTGAAATCTTACAAAATCGTCTAAAATTCGTAGATAAACTTTGGAATCATTGAAAATCTGTTCGAATACTTTAAAATCCTTGAAATTCTGTGAAATATTTCGAAGCCTTACTAGATCCCTTTAAATATTAAAAATGCCTTATATATTTATTGAAATCTTTAAAATCGTGCGAATCTATTGAAAACTCTAGAAATACCTTACAATACATTAAGATCTTTTTAAATCTTTTAAAATCTATTAAAATTCCTCGAAATCCCTGAAAATCTGTTATAATATTCGTAAATGATTTAAAATTCTGTTAAATATTCTGAAATCTTACGAAATCCCCTAAAACCCGTGGATATACTTTGGCTTCTTCTGAAATCCATTAATATCCTTTGAAATGCCCAGAAAGAATCGAAACCTCTGTCAATTTCTTAACATCTGTGAAAATCCCTTAAAATTGTTTGAAATTTTCACAAATCTTTCCAATCTTATGACATATCTTTAAATCCCTTCAAATCCACGAAATTCCATTAAAATCCCCTGATGTCCTTCAAAACTTGTGAAAATACTTCGGCATTATATGAAATTCTTTAAAATCCTTAGAAATCCTGTGACTTATTTTTTAATATTTGTATTCAAATTTCTTAAAATCTCTTAAAAGCTATGGAAATCGCTGTTAATTCTTTAAAGTCCCTCAGAATCCGTCAAAATTCTTCGGCATCGATCGAAATCCTTTAAAATGTAATAAAATTTCTGGAAATCTGATTATACCCTGAAGTCCCTTATAATATTGTGAAATCCCTTAAAAATTCAAATTCTTTTATAAACCCTTGAAATCTTTTGAAATTTCTTGACATATCGTAAAATCTATCAAATCTTTGAAAAACTTGTTAAATTCTGTAACAATTTTGTAGTTCTTTGAAAGACTTAGTCCTTCAAAATACCTTAAAATCTCTTATATCTGTGGAAATACTTTCAATTCACCGTCAATCTTTCAAATCTACTAAAATCCCTTGAAATAGCCTTTGCGATGAAAAAATTTGATAGATTTTTTATATATAATTGAGTAAAAAACATAAAATCTGACGAAATAATGGAGATTTTCTGAAAAGATTACAGAAAAATGCATAATGTTACCATTCCTAAATTTAAGACATTTTTCTGTGTGTTAACTTATGCCCACGGACAAAATGTTCTATTCGGGAATAAAAATTGTTCAAAAGGCAGTGATAGAGCGATCACGTGCAAATGCACTAATGAAATTATTTTCATTTCACCATGGTGATGATTCTCATTATATTTTGTTTTAGTGAAATCCCAAACATACCTACACCGAAAAAAATTTCTAGGTGTATTACCTAGAATTCTTGCTATCCCAGCTAGAAAGTATCGCTGGATTTCGTCTTCCTAAATAGTTAGCTGTATTGAACAGATTTTCTTGCAGCAAAGTATAGGTACAGTACCTAGAAAATTTAGCTGTCACGAGCAAACCAATTATAGCAGATACGATGTTTGAGCAGGACTGCTAGAATGTTTAGAAAATGGTGATAGATTTATCTCCCAAATTTTCTGTCTGCAGGAGATAGACGGTTTGTATATGAGTGCAGTTCCACCGACCAAGCTTCGGCGGCGTGGCGTCGCTTTTACGTAAGAAGCGCGGCGTACCCACTGGCTTTGAGGTGGAGGGGATATACAGGAGTAAGCGAGGTGGCTGAGATTAATCTTCGCCCTCTCTTTCCAACCTATGTATCCCCTCCACCTCGAAGCCACTGGATACGCCGCGCTTCTTACGTA
>CAKNWT010292821.1:0-17246 GCA_932066315.1 Andricus coriarius | reverse complement strand
CACGTCTTTTTCGAGGTAGGAACTATTATCATCAATGCAATCATCATCATGGATCCCCAAGATACTCTCCTACTCTCTATTATCTAGCGGCTAAATAATTCATATTCTAAATTGACTATAGTACGTTTAGAACTAGAAACGCCACTTAATTGTCATATGAATGTTATTGGACATTTCGTACTTGAACGAGTTAAAGTTTTTAATACATCTTTTCAAGAACATGCTTTTTTAATGGACGCTTGGACGATATCATGGATGACGTAAAGGGTTACTTTTCCAAAAATACTTAACGCAAGATGCTTGAAAGGACTCCTTCATATTAAAAATTTTTTAAACTCAGATTCTATTTTTTTCTGTACGTTAATCTTGAATTTCGTTGAGGTTAGTACATTTTCTACCAATATTTGTTCCGAAATTTTGAATGAAATCAAAAATTTTTCCAGCTTATCAATTGAGTAAATAAGTATTCTTTTTTTATGCCGGGCAATATTAGTATATTAATTTGAATATAATGATGAAATATAAACCTAAATGTTGATTTGTCACGATTCGATTCGAGGTCATGCACTACACCGCTCGCGTCATATTTCACAGATCGTGTTTTTCGATATTTTTTTTACTAAAATTCATCTCAAATATCCTGGTGGAAAGTACAAATGAGCAATCATGCAAATTCTTAATTATATTTTCCGTCCCCAAAAAAGTTTTCATTACAATATTCAACCTGTTTTAATGTCAAAATTAACCATTTTTTGAGAAAAAAAACTAACTTTGATCATTTGTCAATGTGAGCGTGCCAAGAGCCAGACTACTTTAAATATTTATACATATTACCTATTATTTCATTTCCGTCTCATATGTCATAAACCATCTAAGTCCAAAGCTTTTCATGACTATCGTACAAATCTGGAAAAGAAATTGTAAATACAAACCACTGTCAATTTTGAAAAACCTGAAGCATCAAAATACAATAAAAACTGTAAACATAAACGGCTTTTATTTTCATTTCTCTACACCAAAATTATCAAAGAACTTTGCCCAGTTTCTTATGGAACTTGGGCCATCGAAGTGAAGTTATGAGACATGGCTAGGATTGTAGGGCGTCCATAGAGGATCAAAAAGTTCCACAGGCACAACCCTGTAAACTCAGTCCTGTGAGTGCTAGAGTACTCCAAAGTTCGCACCTGTGACTATGTTTGACTAGGTTTGTCCGAGTTCTCTGCATTGAGGGCACATCCCCGTGGTGACGGCGATAACGGACTGTACTAAATACAGTGTGCTTCACCATCTGTCTATCCGGCTAAGTCCCTGGACGCGTTCTATGCCATCATATCAGAGAACGCAGTATTATGTATATGTTCTAGCACAACGCAACGGAGAGGGATCAGACGCCATTAAGGAGTATTATTGATCCTGCAAGAATGGCTGTCGCACGGTAGGGTATTATGTGCATATAATGACCTATGTGACATATAATGAAAATGAAACGCGTACGCCATCGAGGGCAGACAGGGACATTTTTATCGTGCTAGAGAGCTCCGATGAGGAGCGAGAGCCAGAGGAGTTTTAGAGTCCCCCCTTCTGCAGGACTTCCAGGAGTGAATTAAACATCCATTTTCGTACTCAGTAAACGTCCCCCTATCGATTGATATACGATTTATCACTGCACTTTCATGGCCCAAGCTGGCCACAATTATTTGGTGACTCTCATAATATTAATTAACATTAAATGCAAATATACAATCCAGTACTTCATAGAGACCGCTTGAAGTAGTAAACGGCGAACCGGTTGCTCTATAGGAATCTCCGGATTCCTGGGTCTCTCCACAACGCCCGCGTTAAGTGAATTTCCGAAGCTCCTCATAAGATTATTCTGTGTATTTTAAGTATAAATTTTATTGTAAACTACGAACTCTTACTTTACATTAGGATTGAAAAATTATTCTTCTATTGCATCCGCGACCAAATACCGAGAAATATATTGTGAAACGTTTTCGATATTGGTCGACGTACTATGTGTCTAGTAGACATGAAGCCACTTTGCGAAAGAAATCTGCATCATTCTGATGAAAATATTATTACCATGATTGGCTTATTCTTAACCTATACTTAAACTCTAGCTGCAAAAAATGTATCATATTCGTAAAAATAACGAACTAAATCTCACTTATTAGTAGGGTCTTCTTTTAGATCCAAAAAACTGTTCATTATTTGAGTCATCAATTCGATAGTTAACTAAATCAAAATACAGAAAAGAAAAGGTCCAAAGTGGCGAAGAAAACAGTAAAGAGGTTTGGTTGAACACACCTACAAATATACTTACTTAGTTCTCCATAATATTTCCCAGGAAAATTATATTACACATTGAAATATTGATTCCCGCTAATACTCAGGAAGACATTAGAGGCTCACTTACATAGAGATTTGCGAGGCACCTCCCGGGTAATATGACAACCTGCTACGGTATTGGCAATGTCATATTAGATCCTGATGACCTGTTAAGGCCATCGTTATAGAGTAGCTTAATTCATCCCTAAAAACACATTTTCCCATCATAAAGTTGTCTACTCCTAGTCTAACTCACTTCAATATAAGCTTTTTAAGAACTGGCTAATTAATCAGTTACTGATCTTAATGGACACTTGTTCTCTAATCCTCTCTTTATTCACTTCGGTGTCCTATCTCTTTTTCTCATGCGTTAACGGGCAACTTATCGGGGTTGAAGAGGTGGACGTTATTTTTTATGATCAGCGTCTGCAGATTGATAGCAAGTCAGGCTTTGGCACTTGCAAGTTGACCAACGCTTTTGGAAGAGGTTTAATGGAAAAGGGGTATCTGTAATGTTCCCCGTCTCGTCTCTACTCGGTTCTTTGTTAGTACCTTTTTTATTTCGTTACCACGTTTCGGACCATCTAGCATGGCCCATAAAACTTTGGGCACCTACTCGACCTTCCCTGCATTCTGCCGCACAAACGTGCCGCTTTACAGCGGCGTTAGTCCGCCTCACTTATTCGCTCCCTTCTCTTCACGATCTCTCCCACACAGTTATTTTCCACCCTAGCTGGGCTATCTCGCACGGGAGCCATAAAGTACGTGGCGCAAATAGCATATTCGACGCATGTACAGGATCTGGAAACCATAGCTCGAAAATTGCTGAGCTGAATTCGTGTTAGTTCAAAACTGGTTGTTGCAGAGTTTTCATCCTGTAATTGGCAATAAATTCACCGAAAATGTAAAAACATTGAAGTGGATTGAGAAATTAATCTTGTTTACAGATGAAAATTTCTAGATTTTCTCTTTAAGAGAAGCCTAGACTATTCTGATCTGTGACTTATTAATTTTATGTAAATTTTTAAAATTAAAAGTTTTTTAACAATAGGCTTACCATAACAAAACATACATTTCAACACTATATTTTATTCACCTTTTTGGATTTATATGCATTCTATTTGTACCGGAAATATTATTTCTTAAGTGAAAAATACTTCTTCAAAATTGTTCTTTCTCAATACATGAATTGTAGAAGGATAACTTTCTATTTCCACTTGTTGGAATACTATCTTTTCTGTAGAAATACATTTTCCAATTAATCGAAATAAACAGCCTCTACTTAATATAGTATATAATAGTATGGTATATTGTATATTGTGTAACAGTTGTGAGAATTTAACTACTACATGACTGCTAAAAAATTAACAGGAGTAGAATAGCTTATCGCATGTATTACGCAGGATATTTTTTGCAAAAAACGCATGGAAACGGCGATTTTCCGTGTACATCAAGTATAGGTAAAGTTCCAAATTCCTTCACTGGGAGATTAGCGTGTGACATGAGTTTGGCGTGCGTATAAGTTTTCAGTGCGCGAGTATTGCGGCGCTGGATAACTGTGTAGGAATACCATATACCCGCACGCTAATCACAACGTAGAGAAATTTTACACTTAGCGCACACTTTACAGACAAGAAATACTACTATTTTTATACTTGTTCTTGCTCTCTTTTTTTCATTGAAATATTCCATCTCGAGAAAAATAGATAAGGAGGATGAGAAAGTATAAAAACTTTTTGATATGTTTCAAAATCATTCAGCATCTATAATTTTACTGACTATTGGACTTCCGAAGTTAACAATAAAGTTCAAAAAATTTTTTTGCAAGCTTTGTGGCATATTATTTTACTTCAATGTAGTTGTAATATTTTACAAATAGGTGCAAGATAGCTCAATTAACGCATCAAAAAAGAATTTTTTCGACCTAGCACGATATATATTCAAATATAATAATCTATAAAATTGAAAAAGCTGAGCTTCAGTTAAAGTTCTAAAGCTAAGAAATTTTTGTAGAGATTATTGCATCTCCGTATTCGATAGTTCAAACATAAAAGCCTTTTTTTAATATCAATCACATGCACAGATTAACGTAAAATTATGCCCTTACACTTTTTTAAAGATTTTATCATCCTAGATCAAAAAGCTAAAACTCTTTGGTTGCAACAGTATACCAAAAAATCAAGCCAAAGAGGTCGGCAATCGGTTTCAAGGAAGGGTTTTGTAGGTTACAGGATTCGCGAGTCCTTGATATATGACATTTTTATGCAGTAAAAAGCTTTATTTGTTATATGCATGTGTATACACGCACATACACACGCACATATATATATATATATATGTGTCATGAGTGTGATTTACCGCGGTCCTACTGGGAGCTGGTGTCCTTTTTAGATGGCAGTTGCTCCCAGCGAGACTCTGCGGTGGTTGTTTAACCTTATTTTTTAAATTAAATATATATATGAGAAGTTGTAGGCTCCGGAAGCTGCGATCATGGATTCTTAAATCAACGCCGCAGCATTGATGACTTTATGTTGATGTACGAGTCGTATATGAGAATCTGCATTATTCAGAACCGAGCAGGCTGTATCAGAACCATTCTTCGATGAAGAAACTCCAAGCTTAGCAATTCTCTACCCTCTTGATCTCGAGGGAGGTACAGTCCAAGCTCTCAATAAGACCGCTCCCATTAAGACCGCTTCCCCCCATCCCTGCTGGAGCTCGCCGAGGTGCTTCCCCCACTCTCACGCTGACTTCGAAATTCCAGTCAGCCGCTCCCAATAGTGCCGCCAGAGAAATCGCAATTTTTATGGTTTTTAGGAGTTTTTTTATATTATACAAATATATCGAATATTAATTGTGATGTTTTCATATTTTATAATATGTTTCGATATTATATTTGGATAAGATAAAACACTCTCCTAAAAACCATAAAAATTGCGATTTCTACGGCGGCACAATTGGGAGCGTCTGACTAGAATTTCGAAGTCAGCGTGAGAGTGGGGAAAGCGTCTAGGTGAGCTCGAGCAAGGATGAGGGGAAGCGGTCTTATTGAGAGCTTCGACTGTATATTCGAGGTACGGAAGATCTAGGATGATGACTTCGATGGTATTCTTAGATATGTATATGTTTCTCCATGATCAAGATGTTGAATGGTATTTCCGCCTATGAGTTGAACATCCTGATCATCACGCGATTATGTAGTTTCTAGTCTTCCTTGGTGTAGGTGACTTTATATTCTCTTCTGATCAGTGGGCCACGTAGTTATCCAGAGCTTTTGTCTCGGGGCACAATAGATAGAGGCAGGAGGGAGATGCAGAAAAGTATCGGACTCAGAGAGACTTGTCCGCCACAAGAGCATAAGCTCTTTTATGCATCTGACTATTTTTGGATGCTCCTCCATGCACTCAAGGAGCTTACTAAGTAGCTCATGGTTCGTGTTATCGAATGCCTCAGGGTAGTCAATCCAGGCCATGGACAGATTGCGTCGATACCTGATCGAGACCTGGGTAATACACCTATCTATTAACAGGTTCTCTCTGCAACCTGCCAGCCCTCTCTTGCATCTACGTTGTTCAACTATTGCACTCCATACCGGTTAATATAATTATTATTGAGAATGCTATATAAAAAATATGTTTTAACGTACTTACAGCAAGGATCAACTAATTTTCTAGAGCACATCGTTCACTGTGAATAAAGTTACGAAATATGCTGATAATAATGAATACGCGTTCAAGATAAAATGTATTGCAGATACATAACCATCCATAAGCCTTTGTTTTCACGTGAATTTTGTATTAAATTGAGAATTTAATTAATATAAATATTCCGTATTATTTAATAGTTCTCGGTAAAAATATGTAATGCAGAAAATGGAATCCTTTGGAAATTTTTTCATAACGAATCCCAAGTGACTTAAGTGGAAATCGGATAGAACTGGATCTGAACACACTGCAAACTTTTAACATCGTGATTTCTTCAAATGCTTGATGTTTGAAGGATTAACGGGGAAATGTGGAGCTAATTTTCAAAGAAAAAGAAGAATATACGCTAGAAAGTTTTGTTATCACAATTGCACATGCAAAGAGGCATAAATGTGAGCCACTCTCGCAGATTTCTTCAAATCTCCACGTTTCGAGACACCGTAAATACGAAAAACAGGCTTTACGATGTTATCTGTCTGTCGCAATCGTCGTCGTCATGGTTGTTGTTGTTGTCGTGTGCATACCGGATAACTTTTGAAAGACTAATCGGATTGGATTGTGCCTTGGCATACAGTTTTAGATACCAGAAAGAAAGATAGACACATTCTTTTATTTAAATACAGACAAATCATTATTCGGATATGCCACTTTAAGGAAATGGACATTTAAATCATATAGGGAAAAGAGAACCGAAACGTACACGAGTAATTAAATTATAATAGAAATCACACATACAGAGCGTGAAAATTATTAATTGAACAATTTCTTGTTTGTGTCTAATGTTTTAAAAAAATCTACCCTTAAAATTGAGGTTATGGTCTATTTCTCACCTTATAATTAATTTAATGTTTTTCTCCCACACTTTACATTTTACACACTTTACAGTGCAACGGTTCACAACACTGCTCGAACCTCATTTCCATGATCATGCCTCATCTCTATTTAACACAGCAACTGTAACACGCGATGAAGCTCATCTTCTCTTTCTTATTCACCAACTTTATTTCTTTCATACCGTATACAAAGAGATTTCGAGATTTTGTCTGAATTAGGTTTATTATATAGGAAATTTATTGAAATGATACACTTATTGAAGAGAATGAAAATCAGTCCAAAATAAGGAACAAATATAAGAGTCATCATGAAAAATTATATTTGTACATTATTTTGTAATGACTGAATAATCAATTCCCGACCGAGGTACAGAAATGAATATAATGTACAAACACGGAGCGCGCAGTGCGACGTATATACATTATATACCGCGAAGCGTGAGAACCGAAAGACGCGCGCCCTAGGCGCGCTCGAAATTGCTAGCCGCGTGCACAGCGCGCGATGAGAATGGACCCGCGGAGCTAGCAGATTTTTGTTTTTAAATGGATGCGCACTTTTTAAATTATAAAAACAAAATAATAAAAATACGTCTGCTTCTATACCAATGCATATTATGAATTGTAATAACATAGATTTATTGAAATGATACATTTTTTAGGATAGCTGAGAATACAAATTAATGCAAAATAAGAAACAAATAATTAAGTAACGATAAAAAATAAAATTTGTCCTTTATTTTGCAATAACTGAATAAGCAGTCCCGGGCCAAGGTACGGAAAGAAATATAAAATCAATATATGTGGAAAAGTTCGCCTTTTGACAAAATCGAGTGCGAAGCTCAATGTAATTTATTTTCTGAGAGAAGCTGCCTTAAGGGTTGGTACAATTTTAAATACTAAATTAACAAAAAAGCAATTTTCACATTATTCTTAGAGCATTTTTGCTTAAACGAATCTTTTCTTCTGCGATTTTAGAATAATGTTGTAACTTTTCAAGCATACAATCATAAGCAGAAATTTCGTTTCGCTGAAGAGCTAAAGTAATGTATGGATGTTACCGGCATTACAATTTTCGCAAGCTAGTTAGTTTTTAAACGGGCAGGGAACCCCTTGGAGCTCCCCTGGTGCGAAATTCGAATCGGCCTTCTCCATCTCTTGGCTCCACAAATCTTCCTTTTGGTAGGAAGATCTTGATAGGAAGTCCGAAAATCTGGGGAGTGAACTTCCATCAGGTGATTTAGCGTTGCATCTTCATATTCGTCAAACTCACAATTATCGAACCTTATTAGCCCGTGGCGAGCTTTCTGTTGACCTCCAGGTTTAGTCCTTCTTGATGTCCAAACGCTAAAGTTCTTTCTACTATCTAGTCTCGCGACAAGATGTCTGCAACCTCCTCTACAATTGCCCGCGACGTGATGAAGATATCGTTGAATCTGGGGGCGCGCCCCTCGTGGGGTAACGCGTCAATCTCTTGAGTGGTTTCTTCCCTCAGCCAGTCTAACTCCTCGAGAGTTAGGCAGGTTTCGGGATAACTCGGCGCTTCGGCTCCCTGTTTGGGAGAGTTTCTCTGGAGTCTTTCTTCCTCTTGCCTGTAGGATAAGCATGAGAAAGTACTCCAGGTGAAATGCCAACAGCCACTGCCCCCTGCGGGATGCCTTCGCTGCTGTTTGCGAGCCGCGCTTTGCGGGTCTCTATTTTGTTGTATTCCGCTACGTTGCTTCTTTCTTACGGAGATTCCCCGTTATATGGACTCCTATCGCGTGGACAAGATTGTCACCATCAATATCAGAATGGCGCACCGCTTCTGGTGTAATGCCCCCTAAGGTGCCTTCCACTTTTAGCGGCGGGTTAGTGGAGGGTCCCGGAACGGACCCCTCATTGTTTTTGGTGTGTGTTTTGTGCGTTTTCCACTTATTTTGATCCCACGAGGAGCTAGGGAAATAAAGAACACTCCCCGCAGAGCCCTGCGTGCAGGGGGTGGGTCTGCATAATGCGGGGTTCAACCTGGTGTTTTAACCCTCAACGGGTACACATATAGCTGATGCTCAGAGGGTACACACCGACTCTCGGCCGGGTCACTGTTCTCTCAGATTTTTTCACCTGATAGCTCTATATTTTATCATCAAAACTATAGAAATACATATTTTAAGATGGGACTCATATAAAAAATGTACACAATTTGAAAAAGTCAACTTTATTTTCGCAATATCGACTTATTTTGGCATTACTGTCGTAGTTTGGACAGTATTCTCACATAATTCTAAGAACAAAAAAGTAGCAATTAGATATACTCAGTCTTAGCACGTTTCAACAGTCTTTTAAAATTTTCTTTTTTATCTAGTTATAATTTATATTCTAAATTTACCAAAACAATTTTAATATCAAAATAATTATAAAGGAAGTAATGGTAAGAAAAAATGAAATAAACATACTTATTCTGAAGAACTACAATTAGGAGCTAGGTCAAATGTCGAACATTTTACCTAGCCAGCTAGGAGGGTACCTCCCATCTAGCTAGGAGGGTACTGAGAGGTTGGCTTTCTGAAGCCTCTTCTAGACGGTCATGGAGGGGGGTCAAGGGGCCGCTCCCGACTGAGAGGCGGGTGCATCCGTAGAGGGTTAAGTCTCCGTTAAGACACCTCTTTTGTGACTACGGCCTGTCCGCCTCTACTGCGGGGGCAGGCCGGGGTGTTCATGGATTTGTTAACCATGGTGCCTTTCAGCCTTGACTCGGCGATCACATCGTAGCTTGGGAGCATGAGAACTCGTGCCCTCAATATTGCAGGAGGCTTTGATAGTATCCCCTGGACGGATCGCTCCTTAATTTAAGTCCCACTGACTAGAGCCCGACAATTCCCCAGAGTAGTTACAACTCGCGATGCAGCCTCTCAGGTTTCCATATTACAAATCTATAGTCCGATGAGACCTGTAAGCCCGCCCATGAACTACACGGTATCCATTTCACAACAATAGGGACCTCAGAAGTAAGGGGATGCCGGCTCACCCGCAGGTCAATGGCTGGGAGGGAAAAATGCTGGGATGTCAGTACCCCTTCCTTTTGAGCTGCCTATTGTTGTGAAATGGATACCTTTTTTCTAACAATTTTTATACGGTCGCGTTACGAAACTGCACATCTAGGGCCATAAAACAACTTTCTATCATTATTTCTTTCCAAGATGATATGTTTGTGGAAAACGGTCTGTAATTAGTAAACAAATTCATATTACGAAACTTTGAAAGATTTTCTTGCGATTCGCGATTTTTTTTTGAACGAGTTGCAAGCGTTCAAAGTGAGGGTCGCGTACTTTTGACGCCGACTTTAGTTAACATCCATACTAAACTTTAACTTTCTAGCACAACGATTGTAGAAGTTGGCAAGCTAGCCACATATACTTGATAACGTTATAACAATTATTTATTCACTATGGACCATTTCTATTAATTAATGCTTTAAGTAATATCACATTTAAGAATGGATAAAATGAAGTATTTGGACGCCTCAGGTACATAATACATAATATTTCTGGAATTTTTTTAAGATTAAACTTACCGTAACTAAACTTGCATTATACAATCTAACATAATATTGTATTAAATTTTGAGGATATAAATTCATTCCGTTTTCACAGAGAATATTCTTTCTCACGTACAAAATATTTTATCAATATTTTTCTTTCTCAGCACATAGTGTGTGTGACGATGACCTTCGATTTCCACGTGTTAGAAAAAAGCGTTTTATGCAGAAATACACTCAACGATTATAATCGTTGAGTAGAAATGGTACATTTTGGATAATTATCCAAAATATACCATTTCTACGTAACAAATAGTTATTGAGGCTTAATTATTTGTGTAATTTTCTGCGTACAAAATTTATAGTGGCTGACAGTACGTTCCTTTTCTACTTGAAACATTGATTCTGCCCTGAAAACCTTCCATATCTTTTGAATAATATAAAATACCGATACGGTCCGTCATCGGTGGACGGAGGGATCGTTAAAGGAAGAAAATGATGAAACACCGGTATAGGGTTAAGAAGATGGCGGTAGTTCGGGGAAAAGGTGAAATGGTGGTTTTTTGGAGGGAACTAAGATGTCGGCTTGGTGGAGGAAACCTAGATGGCGGGTTGGTGGAGCAATCCAAAATGGCAGGTTGGTGGAGGAAATGAAGACATGGGAAAGGAATTAAAAAGGAAGACCGCAATTAAAATGTTGTTGGGGAATTCAAATGCGGCAGATTAATTTGAATGACGGAGAGAAATTAGAATCGTAGAAAGGAATTGAAATAGCGGAAAGGAAAAATGTTGGGATGATGGAAACCGTTGGAAGGGAATAAAAATGGCAATGAAGAAAAATTCGTCGTATTTCATCCCCGTTGGCACGATCTTCTGGCAGTTGTCTACGTCGGCTGGATCCTCTTGGGGTCCATATCATGTCACATAAGGCAAGTCTCTCTGCGGCATGTCACATCTGCAGCATGTCACATCTGCGACATGTCACATATGCAGCATGTCACATCTGCGGCTTGTCACATCTGCAGCATGTCACATATACGCCATGTCACATCTGCGGCATGTCACAACTGCGGCATCTCTACGTAGCGGCATCTTTCACTGGTGGAAAGGGATTCGACCAATATTATGTTTGTGGCCTGTCACAGGAGTGCCTTTCCGCCCCCCACGAGACGTTGAAAAGGAGGAGGAGTTTGACCAATATTATTTCTTTGTCCAGTCACAGTGGTGCGATGTGAGATGCCGCAAAAATTTCAATTTCACTGCCAGAAATTCCGCGAGGGAGAGGAGCCGCTAGATAGATTCCGTAGTTGTGAAATGCCATAGATGAGACATGCCGCAGCTGTGACATGCTGCAGGTGTGACTTGTCGCATTTTAGATGGTATATCCCCACTACACATGGTCTAGCATCACTAACACTTTTGGTGATCAAAAGTCGTGTACAAGAGGCAGAACATACGCCTCTCCTAAGAGAACATGCTGACAAGCTCCTTCATGGTCAAGTCTACAGCATTATACGTAGAGAAGATCTCTCGATGGGTATGTCGAACATGTTTCTCAAGTCTGCTGGATTAAGATCGGAGACTGCGCAATTTCTTTTTGCCTGTCAATACGGCGTTATAGACACCTTAGTTTATCGCGAGCGCATTATGAATGTACCTGTAGGCGATACCATCTGCCGTCCGTGCAAGGAAGAAAAAGAACAAAGTCCATCTTGTAGTTCTCATAATCGGCTATCTTAAAGGTATGAAAGCTTCATCTCTTAGCCAACTCAACATGATTCCGGCTCGCCAGTGTCAGGCTCATTCCATCGCGAACCGAATGCAAAAATTCTTCTGGGATCACTTCATCTGGTCCGACAACACTGTTCCTCACAACATTCTGCAAAGAATTGTAGCTCTAAAAAAGTATCCAGAGGTGAAACCTTCATCTCCAGCTGTCCTGCCTGCCACGTAAGGTCATCCGCGGCTAGAGACCAGACTCCGCGGAACCGTGTTGAGCGATGTTGTCTCGCGTAAATGTCCTGCTCTTGCTTACCTTCTGTGATAGAAGGAGCAGGATTGGGTGACATACACGTTCCAGTTGCGTTGGGATTGTTTGTTTTAAGGAACCATGATCGTAGCTTCCTGAGCCTACAACTTCTAACAGATGAAAATAATACGCATGGAATTTTCCAAGCCGTAACACGGACAATAAGTAGCAAGCAAAGGTCGTCGTATTGGCAAATAAAACGAACCTTGAGAAAGTATTAAATTAAAATTCTTCAGGGACGAAATAATTAAGTTTCCTTTCGTCTTCGACCATTACGGCTCTCTATTTGTACTCAGCCATTTCTCTGAAGCCCGAAGAGTTTGTTTCTACTTACGTTACCACTACTATCAAGACCAAAACCTTATTCGTACCTAATAATCGTATTTTGTACCACATATCATTTTTTAAATACATTTACTTTAACAAAAAATCATGTCTGTCAATTACAGTCTATTTCTATTTAAAGCGTTCATCATTGCCTAAGAAGTTCCGTTTTCACTCCACACTTTTTCGTTAATTAATTAATTTTCTGTTCAGAAAAAAATTTGATCCCAAATGCTTTTGTGGTTAAGCAAATAATAACCAAACGATTTATTAATAATTCCAAACAATCCTAGATTAATTGTAACGATTTAAAAAATTTATTTTTGCAAAAATATGTTGGACAATACAAAATTAAAGGGAAATCTTGAAGACAGGTGGAGGTTATGTGTCATCTGTATATATCCGTATTCCTTGCCGGATCTTAATTTTCTCTTCCGGCAGATGTTGCCGGACTTTAATGTTCTCTTCCGGCATATTTTTAATAACGTCATAATTTTCCGTAAATTATCATAAATTTCCACAAATTTTCACAACTTCCGTAAATTTTAAGAAATTTCATAAATTTCTACAAACTTCATAAATTTCAACAAATTTCATAAATTTCTACAAATTTCATAAATTTCTACAAATTTCATAAATTTCTACAAATTTCATAAATTTGCACAAACTTCATAAATTTCAACAAATATGTACAAATTTCATAATTTTTCCAAAGGATAAACTTCCGAAAAGGGCGGACCTCCGATTTTCTTCGGGCTCCGAATACTTATGTATTTTGACGCGCTGATTAAGAATATGATAGTGAAAATTGGTGCAAATTTGATTTTCATGGTGAAAACGATAACCAACCCATAAAAATCATGGTTTTTTGCATGTATCTCAGTTATTATTCAAAATTCACAAAAATATTTTTGATAAAAGTTGTAGATCTCCTCGGAATACAAATTTTATCTTCTAAATATTTTTTTATAGGAATGATAGTTTCCCAGGAAATCAGTAGTAAATCGATTTTCATGTTAAAAAACCATAAAAATCATGGCTTTTTTAATCACAGGGGTGCCTTCCCGCCCCGCGCGAAGCGCTGGAAAAGGGGTGGGGGTATGACCTTACATTATTTTTGTAAAAGTCACATGGTTGCCTTCCCGTCCTCCACGAATCGCTGGAATAATAGCTGAGCTGAACCTAAAAAGCCAGTATTTTTATGGGTTTTTTAATGGTTTTACCATGAAAATCAAATTTGCGCTAATTTTCACTATCATATTCGTAATTAGCGCGTCAAAATACATAATTATACGGAGCCCCAAGAAAGTCGGAGGTCCACTCTTTTCGGAAGTTCACCCTTTCCAATTTCATAAATTTCCACAATAATGATAAATTTCCATAAATTTGAGAAATCATGGTAATTCATCAAACTTCTCATACATTTTTAAAATTATGGTAATGGATCGAAATATATAATAATTTAGGGAAATTTTAGAAATTCATGGTAATAGATCGGTAACTTTTGTGACCAGTCACAGAGGTGCCTTTCCACCCCCCAAGACACGTTGGAAAGGGGTAGGGGTTGAAACCAACATTATTTCTGTAACCGCTCACAGGGGTGCTTTGCCGAAAGAGAAAACTAAGATCCGGAAAAATATGCCGCAAGAGAAAATCAAGATCCGGCAAAATGTGCCGGAACAGAAAACTAAAATCCGGCAAAATATGCCGGATCCGTATACACTACGTTTTTTTAAACCTTGAAGGTTTAATAAATAGGCAAATCGACGATATGTCTGCATATTTCATTGTCAACATAATTATTTATAATCGTCCTTCATAAGAATCAATAATAATTATAACTAATGCTTCAAAACTTATCTACTAAAATAAAATAAGAATAAGAATCAAAAATATAAGAAAGGGCAAATCCTTGTTCCCTAGAATTTTAAACCACAATATTTTTTCAAACATTCCAAAGCCTTTTACAAGGTCAAAGAAGTTATTTACTTTTCATTCTCCAAACTGGAGACTTTTTTGTCAACTAAAGTGAAACGGCATCATTGGAAGTCAGGTTGCTTTGATTCACAGCAAATACTACCTCAGCTTTTGTGCTCAGAATAATAGATTAAGTTCAGGTTGCTTTATGATCCATGGATACATAGAGACTGCTCAGGATGGAACGATGGCAAGTATATAACTGATTTGCCTTATATCCAACGGTCAATCTAGCATTTACGAGATTGTAAAATCATTGTTGTAAAGCATAACACAATATCTAAATTTACTATCAGTAAAGTTTATGAAGTATTTTTCGTATAAACCTTTGAATCTGAAGACGAGAATTCCCCTTAAGTTTTTAAAGTAGACTATGTCGCTCTTTATTCAATACTTAACTTTCTGGCTTGAGCTACCTATTTTACTTATTTGGCAGTATCGAAGAAGTGAAATCCTATGGGAATTTCAAAATTTATGAAAATCCAGAGCCCAAGGAGTTTTCACCTGATCTAAAAGAAAGTCAGACTAGAATCCTCGTGGGAAATCTTAGGTGAAGTCAGTAAAGATACTGTTGAAACTAACACATTGTTTTATAAAAGGAGAGAAAATAGAGGTGGTTTTACAGTAATGAAACAACTTGTGATGTACTTGAAAGAAGGCAGCAGAAGTCCTACACTGATAGAAATGGTTATGTTGATTTAACCATATGATCGTGGGTTAAAAAAGTATGAGGTTATTTATAATATAATACGTGTACTTCAATCATAAAGAGTACGAAATGCACTCACTTAAATATGTTAAATACAAGTTATTTATATTTGCGGTACAAAAATTTAATATATGTGTTGCTATTGTATTAAATGTGTAATTCTATTAAACACTTGCCTGAGGGAACTATCTCTGAAAAGCGTCGTTTAGCAATGCCCCCCGTATGACTGATTTACCTGACTCGCTTTGTTTTGTTTACAACAGGCGCATCTTGATCGCGCCTGCGCATCTATTTTCGTTAGCAACAAGAATCGGATGGCCAAAACAGACATCCTGTATGGCTGTATCAATACCAGCAATAAAATAGGGTTAATCTGATCATAAATATCGTTGTACCACCTATTCATTTCTATCAGTGTATCTGAAAAAAATCGTGTAACGATGTGTCTCGAAAATCTCCCAATCATTGATGTTAAAAACCTGATTGGCTTTTCATTACTCAGGTTTGTTTTATAGTGTAACTGTCCCAATTACTGCGGTAGCCAGTGTTAGGCTTACTTTATTTCACTATTATTTTTATTATAAATTTAAATAATCCAATGTTTTTGTTTTATTCAGTAGTAGGGTGTATTTTGTACTTAAAAAACACGAGTAAGGACCAAAACATAAAGCAATAAGCAGAAATATTGACAATTTAGATAAAATATATGTTTGCAAGTATCACTACGGATAAAGAAAAACGGTGTACCTATTGCTGCGTCCATATTATTCTGGATTTTAGTTTCATATATACGAAAGTATCAAAAGTAAAAATATGATTCAAGTGGTGTTTTCTCATTAAACATACTTAATGATTAATATATATCTTAAAATAAAATGACAGAGATGTGTACCTATTAGTGTGCCCCTATTAATGTGTCACTATTACTGCGGAATTATAAAAATCATAGAAAATATTAAGCGAATTGAGAAATAGATGTTCATTTCAATACTCTTGCAAGGTTAACTTGAAAATTTTACATTCTATTAGCGTTTTATACCGTGCAGTGTTTTTGAAACAAAAATCTTAACATTTTAAAGGTTCATTCTTTTTCCAGAATTTTAGCTTCCGTTAGCGGTTTACACTAAAAATTGGTATTATAAAACAAAAATCACCATAATTTGAATAAGTTTTTAAATCTTTTAACAATCTTGGATAAAGCTTGTCTTTTTCTTCAGAAAGTTTTATTTTTAATGAGGTAACTAAAATTAGATTTCATAGAAGGTTCACAACTTTTGACGATTGAGGTTATATTAAAGTCGGATTCAAATGACCCTCAACTTTCACTACGTCGACTTTGAAGGCCTCCACAGGTTCAAAAATTGGTACAAGAAATTTGAAAAAATTCATGAGTATTCAGTAACATGTACTTAACACACAGCAATTTGTTTTACTTCAATTCAATGATTATTTTAATTAGTAGAGCTAAAAATGTGAAAAATAATTATCTCGGCTCTGGATAGAGATTTGAAGCTGAATCCTAGCTTAAAAGATTCTTCTCGATTCAGCAGTTTCATCTCAAAAGTTGACCGGTCAATAAAAATTATTAATGTATGAATTAAAAGCGTCCGAATAATTTAGATCTTAATGAGTTTCAATGCTGGAAAACTCGTATTGAAAAAAACGTCCTTTCACAGCGTTGTCAAATTTAAGCGTGAAAGAGCCCCTTCCAAGAAAAAGGGCCGAGCTCCCGGTAGCCATAGGCGTAGGCTGAATCTCCTCTGCACTGTACAGTGTACAGTTGTACACTGTACATAAGACATTACGAATTTTCAAAGCATCATTCAGC
>CAKNWT010292817.1:0-11743 GCA_932066315.1 Andricus coriarius | reverse complement strand
ACGCCCATTCCGCAGTGGCTGGTGTTAGGACGCACTATACTCCTACCGAAAAAAGGCAACTTGTCCAAACCAGAGAATTACAGGCCAATAACTTGTTTGAACACACTGTATAAGATCTTTACAGCTATCCTGAACAACAGGATTGATCGACGAATTGAGCCTGTGTGGCGTGAGATGTACGAACAACGTGGCTCCAAAAAAGGTGTAGCAGGCTGTCGAGAGAACCTGCTAATTGACAGGTGTGTCTGCAAAGACGCTGTAGCCCATAAACGCGTCCTGTCAATGGCCTGGATTGACTACCGGAAAGCTTTCGATTCAACCTCTCATAGACTAATCATCTGTCTGTTGGAAAGCTTGAAGGTGCATCCATACATAGTGAGATGCATAGAGAGATTAATGCCTCTTTGGAAAACTAGATTTACTATCTCGTCTGGAAATTATCATGTGACAACAAACAACGTCACCTTCCAGAGGGGCGTCTTTCAGGGCGATACCATGAGCCCTTTACTTTTTTGCATCACACTTCTGCCTCTATCTCTCGCACTAAGAAATTCTTCTGCATACCTCTGTGGCGACACTAACCAGCGCGAGCATAAGGTCACTCATGTATTTTATATGGATGACCTCAAGCTCATTGCCTCTGGTAAACGCAAACTTCAAACTGCCATAAATATCGTCGTGAAGTACATAGGAGAGATTGGGATGGACTTTGGATTGGATAAATGTGCCAAAATTGATCTAAAGGACGGAAAGATTGTTGGCGTTCCCGGGGACCCTGAGCTTGTGAATATAGGTGTTATCAGACATCTTAACACTGGAGAGACCTATACATACATGGGCGTGCCTCAGAGCCGCATTCAGGACGTAACATCAGTGAAGGAGTCTCTCCGAAGCAAATACAAGCATCTTCTACGACAGATTTGGTCTTCCAATCTGTCAGCGTTGAACAAGATATCTGCGACTAACATGCTTGCCGTCCCGGTTCTACTCTACTCATTTGGGGTGGTTCAATGGACGAAGAACGAACTTGAGGCCCTTGATGTCACCACACGTAAGATCATGCATATGCATAAAAGCTTGCATATCAATTCGTCAGTTCCGCGATTATACATTTCACGCCGTCAAGGCGGACGCGGACTTCTGACTCTCCAGTGTCTTCATAATCGAATTGTTCTGAGTACAGCTTATATTGTAGCCAATGGCAGAGATCCTCTCCTAAAAATGGTCAGGAACCACGAGATGATTGGCAAAGGAGCGTTCCTTTACAAAGCCGCGGAGCAAGCGGCCGAGACCCTTGGCCTGAATTTTAACATCAGAAGTGAGGAAAGTGCATTACTCCATCTAGATGCTTCACTTCTGAAAGCCGAAGTGAAGAAAGCAGAAGTTCAAAAATTCCATCAAGAGCTACTCCACAAGAAAATGCACGGAAATTTTCACAGAAATGTAGAAAAACAGTCCTTGTCGAAGGAGCAAACTTTTGCTTTCCTCAGATCATTAGGGCATACCGTGACCGCATTTTATATCAAGAAGTTCCGAGCGATAGGTGCAGAGCATGTCATTGCACACGCTGAGTACCTGGAACACATTCTATCGGGGTGTCCCACCCACGCAGGAACAACGTACATCTACAGACATAATGCAGCCCTAAGAGTCCTTTATTAACATCTTTGTCGCTCTTACGGTGTTGGTCGCGACCCTGCCCTGCCGAACGCTCCAAGAGAAATAGAGTCAATTGTCCGAAATGAGAAGTGCCAAATTTTCTGGAATTACGATTTTCGGACAGCAGTCTCCGTTGCACACTCGAGGCCTGACATTGTTCTTCAAGATTTCGAGAAACCAACTTTATTCGTGATCGAATTCTCGGCCCCGTCCGAATATAACATCACTTCCAAGGAGAAAGAAAAGGAGGAGAGGTATCAAGACCTTAAAAGGGAGCTGCGAAGACTGTACCCAAAATATTCGGTACAAGTAATTGTCCTTGTGATAGGTGCTCTCGGAGGTGCGAAACTATCACTGGTTCGTAACCTTAAAGCCATTCCCGCGTGTCAAAAATATGCCAAGACACTTGCGAAATGGATGCAGAA
Source organism: Andricus coriarius (assembly GCA_932066315.1). Taxonomy (NCBI): domain Eukaryota; kingdom Metazoa; phylum Arthropoda; class Insecta; order Hymenoptera; family Cynipidae; genus Andricus; species Andricus coriarius. Next base: position 9,659 of record CAKNWT010292817.1, on the reverse strand, counting down.
AGCTGTCATCCTTGGGTCGCTTCGTGTGCTCAAAACACATGAGGGTTTCGCCGGCCTGTCGTTGTGATTTCATCGTGTCCTATGACCACTCATCTCACGGTTGTGAGACGTGGCCATGAATGGGATTCACCGCGGTCCTACTGGGAGCCGCTGCCATTTTTTAGATGTCAGTAGCTCCCAGTGAGACCCTGTGGTGGTTGTTCAACCATCCATAATGGTTTAAGTATTACTGCTTAAACGATTATGGATGCTTGATTATGGACGCTTGAAGTCACCTTCAGCCCACGTTGTCGATAAGTATTATATGTTTCTTAAGTTTTTATCGTTGCAAGAAAAACTATTGAAATTACTCCGTTACCTTCTAACGCAAAATTTCACGTAGAATCCGAATTTCAACAAGGTAAATGTTCATCTTCCTTTTGTAATGAGTTTTTCTTGCATGATACAGAGAAGATACGATGTGGATACTATAAAGATACGCTGTAGCGTATCCGTTCCGTTCATTCGGTCCGCTAGGGACCTTTCTTCAAGAGCCGTTTTTAACACACGCACATTATTATTATTATATTCATATTTGAAGTTAGAGTAATGAGTGATGTTTTTTAACCAAATATTGCATAAGGCATGAGAATTTGTCAAGGATGTCGTGGCAATGAGTTACTCTTGAAATATTTGCTTCGGAAGTGCCAAAGATTGAAAAAACCAATTTTGTCATATGAAAAAAATGGTTAAAAATTAATTTTTTGGCCTAATTTAAATAATTTTGATAGTCAATTGCAATAAAAATTAATTGAATATAAAAATTGGCGAATAATTCCGGCAGCAGAAGAGGAGCCCGTTTTTCCGGCTACAAACTCGGAACGCTACCACCTGATCTAACCGGAAGTTGAAAGACTCTCGTATCGCGCTATATGTAACGTACGTGGATTTTAAATTTTTTTCTCGAAAATGGCTGAAGATCGCATCTTATTACTATTGCATATTACAAGTTTGGTAATGACCTATTATTGGGATTAGTATGAATCCAATTGAAATTCTGAAGGGTGCACGTTCCCCTTATCAGAGTCCCCATGCCCTGAAACGTTAAAGACAGCTCCCCGACAGAGATTGTGTTGTCTAGGTTTCGAGAGCTGTTCGAAATAGATCTTAAGATTGCATAATTAGAGTAAAATGCACGTTTTCTCAATAAAACAATGGGTATAATTTCTTGAAAAACAATTTGACCAATTTGGACGTGAAATGTGGATGATTTCTTATAATTAACTGCATGTTCTGGATTAAATGACTACTACTGAATCCACTATTATTTTTACTGGACCGTATGACCAAAATAACACATTCGTACATAATTGACTTCATTATTGATAACAACGGTAGAAGAAAATTTTACAGTGTGGATGATATTCCAATCACTGAACATAGATAATTACTACTTTCTGATAAGAATTTTCCGCAGTCTTGATTATAGAAAAAACTATGACAGACAATAGATATGGATAATCAGTATGCAATATCTGATAAAATTAATTATTATAGCTGATAGGAATATTATTAGAGTTTGAGCTCACGACCTCCCTGATTTTATTAGAATGTTATTATTTTATGTATAAATATAATTCCATATCAAAGATGAATTAAAAATAGTTAAAAAAATTTGAATACTCATATCTGTCAGATTATAATAACTCATAAACGTATTTTTTATCGAACAGTCAGATGATTAGATTAAGTGAATCGAAGTTTCTGTTTCACCGACTTACATTCAGTCTCTGCATGAAATAATTCATAAGCTGACGAGAACTAAAGTACTTTTATTTTTTATATTTAACATCTTCTATACATAGTACGATATAGTTTTGAGATAGAGAATACTTGTGATATAAGGAAGATAAAACGTATTTTCTTTTAAATATTTTAAGAGTTTATATTTATTATATTTAGACGTTTGTATCGTAAATAACATTTTTTTCTAATTGCGTTTCTGAAAAGATTTTCGCGACAGATTTTACGCTCGATTTTACGTATTTAAAAAAAATGATTGTGCGGCATGAAAATTTGGTATTATGCAAGTGTAAGTTTAAACTTATTGCAGTGCATATACGAGTATTATAGTGTAAATATTTGCTGTTATTCGAAAAAATATAACACTTGCGTTTATATCCATCGTAAACTTTAAGGATGTTCTCTGTGTAGACTTCAGGTATTATACGGATAAATTCATACAAAGAGCTATCCATACGAAGAACACACACAAGCCCAATTAAGAGGCTTCAACTTTACGTTGATCGATTGAATGCGTGTGAAAGGGTTGAACCTATCGGACCTCTCTGTTCTTTCATACTTTCATTGTCGAAACCTTTTAGGCGTCATGCTAAAATATGTTACATTTTGCATACCATGAAATAGGCCTTACATGCAAAATATTCGATTTATGATTTTACTTATCTCAACATCGAAATGGTCAGCCCTTTTTTAATTGCACCAAACTTTCGATAACACTCTAATAAATCTACATTTCAAATTTGAAATAAATCCTCAGAAAATTATTTTATCCGTATAATACCTTAAGGTCAAAATAACTCAACCTTTAACTTGACTTATAAAATTGACAACTAGTCATTTGTGATACAAGTGCGCAAAATAGGTGATTGTGTGAATTGTGCAGCATAAGCCGGAGGCTCGAAAAACGAGTCGGTGGTTAGCGCACGAGCGAAGCGAGTGCGAAAACGTATACCAGTGCTTTGAGCCGCAGGTGAATGATGCAATCACATGAATTAGGAATCACCTATGCGCATTCGTATCACACGCTATTTTTTGCAACACCTGTTCGAGAAAGTTATGTTAGGAAGAGTTAATGAAAAATACTGATACATTTGGTGGAGTTAAGCCCCCCCCCCCCTACCGTCTACTACACAAAATGAAACAATTAGTCAAAGTAGACGCCGAGCGCCTACAAGGAAGGGTTTCTTAACCTATTAAGACGTTAATTTAAGTCCTAGCAGAATCTCAAAAGAAAAGAAAATTTGGTGAAAAAAGCGTCTACGAAACCCTAAAAACAAAACTCCAATCATTAAAAGATTTATTCCAGTTAAATCTAAATTTATCTTAAGAAGATACCAACACCAGTGTTTAAAGTTACCTATGCCAGTGTCTAAAGTACCTCATGTCGAGAGTGCGCATGCGCAGCTTTTTCATCAGTGCCTAAAGTAAGCCATCTTCAAACTGCGCATGCGCGAAAATTGTTTCGCACACAGTCTACTCAAATAATTTCCTTTATGCACCGCATTTAGAAGCATGAAAACTTCAACTTTTGAGGCGGGTGTTGCGAAAAGAACTTTCATTGATGGTTGAGGTTATAAGAGTTTATTGAGGATAGTATAATAGTTAAATCGTTAAATCGTTCAATATTTAAAATAGGTAGTTATTTTCATATTTGTAATATTCCTTCCAATTTTGTACAAAAGTCGTCATTTTCATTCAATTTTATTTTAAAACAACTCAATTTACCCCTTTAAAGTTTCTTTCCAATTCTATGAGTTATGCCTTTATGGACATTCTCATATTTAGAAATTACGCTCAAGTTATTCGTAATTATTTATGTTACGAGTCAGGGACGGCGAAACATATATGGAATGTATGGAGCTCTCCACACATGGAAATATTCCATATATGGAAACCCATACGGTGTAGTGTGTTTCCGTCAATTTTCGAAAACCCCATACATCGGGCGAAATTGTTCCACCGCCCCTATTACGAGTTAAACAATATCTTAAATAATCTTTAATACAAATGCAACAAATAAAATTGTAAAGTATCTTATAAGGAATAAAATAATCAGATACTGTTAACTAAATGCAGTGAGAATTCTGCCTTTTATCAAAATTGGAAGAAAATAATATCTAAATAATAGAGGTGTGTAGCAAGTCGAAACTTCGAGTCACGAGTCGAGCCGGCATTTGCAGAGTCGAGTTCGAGCTGACCCAAAACTTTCGAACTACTCGAAAATTTCGAGAAGTGAAAAAGTTTCGAGCTACCTGAAAGTAGCCGGTTCTTGAAAGTTTCGAAAAGTTTTAAAGCTACACACGAAAGTTTTAAGTACTCAAACGATTTCGTGTTGATTTTTACTCTAAAGCTGTTTAAAAATTTCATGTTTGAGGAAGTAACATCCTCATACCCTGTGCAACTTTGTTATTGAAGGATTTTTTTCCCAATATTACGAACATGTTAAGGAAAATGATCTAGCACATCGAATTTCTGAGTAAATCGGGATCAAAAAGTTCAAAAAAATACGTTTATGACACTTTTTTGTAGTTCTTGAGAACATAATGAGACATACTATAATCTGCAATGGGGGCTCAAATAAACATTCTCCTTGGAAGCTATTATACCAAAAACGATAGGACATTACCATGAATTATATTAGTATAATAGCTTTAAAGAAGAAGGTTTACGCGAGCAGTTTTGTCGACGGATTCATAATATTTTAGCGCCCTGGATACGTAACCGGAAGGTGCGGGCTCAATTCTTGCTGCCTGCACTTTTGGAGATTTTTTTCCATTCAAATTTTTGTTTATTCCAATTCACTACTAAATATATTTAAATATAGCCAAAATAGAGTGCTACCACCTGAACTATTCGGCACTTGAAAGACGCTTTTCCTCATCTGCATGGTTCAAAAGCGCATCTTATTATTTTCGCACATTACTAGTTTGGCACTGACCGAGATTAATATGCATCTAAACAAAATTCACAGGGTGTGAGTTCCCCTTGTAACGGAAAATTAACTAAACTAGTTTCAATAGCAAAAAGTCACTCCAAAGGGATGGTATGGAAAATGCCTTCGAATTCATCTCATTGTCCTAATTGTATGTATAAACATAAAATTTTACTTTTCTTATTTGCAGGAAGTCAAGAAGTCTCAAACCATAACAAGTTGGATAAACATTAGGAGAAAACATATTTTTTGTATAACAGAGACAATATTTATCGTTTATCACAATGGAGGATACTACAAAGAAAAGAAACGAAAATCTCTATAAAAATGCAAATTTCTTTTCTAGAATAAGTTTTGTGTAAGTTAAAAGTTGAAAGGCAGACTGCGCGTTGCAAAACAAATTGAGCTCATCTCTAAATCTGGAATAGTTAAATATAACTATTTTTTAGTAAAAAAATACTAATTCAGTTAGTGAAATTGCATTCAGCAAATAGTGGTTTCGAAGGTATGCATAACGAACACGATGCTCAGGTTCTTTAGAACTACATCATTATAGTTCTAAAGAACATTCTCATCTCGATATATGCCGCATTAAGACACTAATAATTGGGAAACTTTAGGTAACTGTAAAAGATAACTCCCCTACTGATTGTTTCGGATACAAAATTCTATCCTTTTGAATCCATTTAATTCCGAAATTTGTGTCCGAACCAAACAGTTTCATTACAATCTAATCCGAAGTCGGACCAAAGATTCCTATCACAATGAATCCGTGGTCGAACTAAGAATTCCTACATGACTGAATTCGACCCAGTCCGATTTTGAAACAAGGATTCCTGTCCGATTTAATTCGAAGTCGAAATAAGGATGACAATCCGATCGAATCTGATTTCAAAGGCAAGTATGTCAATCTGGCCTTATCCGAGGTGAAATCAAAGATTTCTATCTGACTGAATCTGAACTAATCCGAAGTCCAACTAAGATTTTCGTCAGACTGAATCCTATCTATTCCGAAGTCAAACCAATATTTCTATCAGACTGAATTTCAATCCGATTTAATTCGAGGTCAAAGCAATAAGGTTCCAATCAGAATGAATCCAACTTAATCGGAGGTCGAAGCAAGGATTCGAATCCATGGTGAAGAATGCTGTTCAATGAACTAGTGTATACATTAGGGTAGTCCAAAAATGCATTTTACATTTTTTAACACGTTTAACACGTATTTCCAATTAGAAAAAAAAAACGGTTTTGTACATTTTATTCAGAATCCTCAATATTAGCTGAATCGAGTTGAAACTCATTATTTCTCTTCAAAATTAGCTATAGAAAACGAATAAAATATTACTCAGAAAAAGATTTGGTTGAATGAACAATATTTTGGTTGAATCAACCCAATAATATGGTTGTTATATGCACAACAAAATATATGGTTGACCCAAGACAATTTTTTGGTTAGTAAAATTTGATTGATTATACCATATATTATATTTTAGTTGATCCGAACAAAAATGTTGTTTAATTTAAGCAAATATTTTGACTCGTATTTTGCTCCATCCAAGAAAATATTTTCGTTATTTTAAGTAAATATGTTTGCTATTCTATGAAAATAATTTCGTTGATTTAATCAAAACTTGTTCATCTAACCATAAAGGACGCATCACAATTTAAATTATAAATGGCTCACCATGGAATCGTGTCATCTTGTGTGAATTATTTAGTAGTTTATTGAACTACTAAGTACCATAAGGCGAGACAATTCCACGACAAGACATTTGCAATATAAATTGTGCAGAATCTTTTGTTTATTTGATTTACAATACCGTTCTTCTGTCTTATAAAAAAACTTAATCACGCAATCTTAGGCAATCAAACAGATTCAAGTAATCTTGCGTATTTTTCATATAATCAATTAATCCCAATCATCCCAATCGATTCTGTTTCCATGTCACTTATTTTGATAAGGATCACCTAGGTGCAAACGCAAACGGATTACATTTTAATGTTCTTTTTGCGACGTGTTTTTTGTAGAGAAGTCGCGTACATGACGATGTCGTCCATGTAGACAAAAACTTCTACGCCTTGTAATCCGGAGAGTACTCGATCCATCAGCCTTTGAAACATAGCAGGGGCATTTTTTAAACCGAAAGTCTTCAAAATGAATTAAAAAAAGCCGAAAGACGTTATAAAGGCTGTTTTGAGCTTATCAGCGGGGTCCATAGGAATCTGGTGGAAACCAGATGCGAGATCAAGAACACTGAAATATTTGGCCTCGCCTAATTGGTCTAGAATATCGGTAATTTTAGGAAGGGGGTAAGCATCTCTGGTAGTTTTTTAGTTTAAACCTGGATAATCGATCACCATTGGCCAGCGTTTATTGCCCTCGGGTAATTAACCCAATCTAGTTCTCTAAGAACGCCAAACTCTATGCAACTGTCAAACTCGAATGAGCACTGCTTCCGTTCAGTATAAATACCTCTACTAAGTAATTAAACAAACATTGTTATTTATAAGTCTACCGAAGTGTACGGCTGAGCTCTTTCTGTATAGGTGGATGATAAAAATATTCCGACTGGGATATCGAAGAGAATTGGAAGAATCGGATCTTTACAAGCCTCTGAAATCACATTCTAGCTCTTTCCTGGGCGAAAAATTATACACTTTGTGGCAGGAAGAAGAAAGACAATGCAAAAATAAAAAGCCTCCAAAGAAACCAAGTTTAATAAGAATACTCATAAAATGTTTCAAAGGACGTATTATGATGATTGGATTGGCTCAGGGGTTCTTGGAGCTCATGATAAAGTACATCAATTTAATTATTTAATAAAGTTATATACCAAATTAGTTTTAATGCTTTATCAAGTCTATTTCTTACAAACATACAATTTTCTATCAAATGAAACCGATTCAAATTAATAATTTAAATCAAAACTTGGCAGATTACCACAGCCTATTGTACTTTCAAAAATAATCAAATACTTCAGCGGTACTGAGCAAATGTCGAAGAACGAAGCATATTTATGGGCGAGTATTCTTGTTCTGAGTCTCACAATTGTTACTTTCTTCATACATCCTTGTGTACACGCTATGATGCATATGGGAATGAAATTCAGAATCGCTTGCTCGTCATTGATTTTCAGGAAAATTTTAAAGATTTCCAAGACATCCTTAGAGACAGACACTACGATTGGCCAGGTGAAGAAGTAATTTAATTTCATTTAATTTCAGTTTATTAAGCTAATCGGTCAAAGACCATTTACATGGCTACAATGTTATACAAGTAGTATATCTATACATAGGTGCTTAATGCTTAAAAATACTTGCGCAGATGTATATTTTATATTTATTACATATGTTTTATACTATTGTATTTATTTATTGGGCTTCCGCGTATAAAACATATTCATATACCGCATTACAAAATGTATCGATGGTGGTTACAAACAGGTCTGTATGTTGTTTAGTTTTATCATAAAATTGATTCAAATTCGTGCACATAGTGTGCACTGACGATTGTTTTATCAATTTTGGAGAAACATAAAAAAGCTGTTCACTTCTTGTTGTATATTTTGGAACCTGAAACGGTATAATTTGAAGAATTTCAGGACAATCAAATATTCCTCGAATTATTTTGAAGAGAAATAGTATGCTAGTATATGTTCGCCTGCCCTCTAATGAGCAAATATTCAATCTTTTCCTTAAACCGGTTAGATCAGAACCAGGTGGAGGATAAGTCCCATGTTGTTTCCAGTGTAAACATTTTATAAACCTTCTTTGACAATTTTCAATAGCTTTAATATTATTCTGGAAGTGTGGTGACCAGATTACGGAGCCGTACTCTAACTTTGATCTCACCAATGTGTTAAAACGAATTTCAAAAAGTAGCAGGGTCCCTAAAGTGTCTGCTTGCTCTAAGCATAAATCTTAGAGATTTATTCGCACACAATAACATTTTGTCGATATGGATTTTAAAAGTAAGGCATGGATCGAATGTTACTCCAAGATCAACTATGGTAAACACTCTCTCAATTTTCACACCCTGGATTGTATATTCATAGTCATATGATACTGGTGTGTTGCGTCCTCTGAGGAACGACAGGATTTTACATTTTTGAACATTAAGTTCCAAGTTGTTTACAATACACCAGTCCTCAAATTTATTTAAATTATCTTGTTGTGCGTAACATGAGTTAAAATCTAATATTGGCAGAGACAATTTAACATCATCTGCATACATATAATGATGGCAATTTAGCGTGGCCGACAAATCATTAATATAAACCACAAAAAATAGTGGACCTAGGTTTGAACCCTGTGGTACACCAGATGTTGGCCTAAAAGTTTAAGATGAGTGTCCATCATATTCTACATACGTTTCCCTACCTGATAGATAAGAGTGCATAAGTCGAATTACATTAGAGTTAAGATCCAAGGAACTCAATTTCTGTAGTAACGCAGCGTGATCTACTTTGTTAAAAGCCTTTGACAGTTCTGTATATATGACATTCACTTCATTGCATACCTGTAGTTGTGTCCGGACGAGCTGGGTAAAACATAATAAGTTTGTAAGAGTGGACCTTCGTGGGACAAAGCCATGTTGCAGTGGTGAAAGAACTTTAAAAACTGATGTTGAAATTATTTGTATTTGTATTTTCAAATACTCTTGACAGTCCGCAGGAAATTGATATAGGCCTTGGTTACCAGTGGTGCTACGTTAGTTACTCCTGTTGATTCTCTTTCACTTGCATTTTCGGGTTCCCGTTTTTGTAAACTATTTTCAGATTCTTTTCTCCTGTAGCTACTCGATTGTTCAGAGTCCGCTTCATTTGTTGGTACTGCAGTTGCTGCATTGGAGTTTGATCCGTTGAAATCCTTATGGCTGGAGACAATTCCTGTAGCTCTGATTTTTTTCTTTTTTGAATAAATGCTTTCAACACCTCCACTGCAG
>CAKNWT010292815.1:3711-15177 GCA_932066315.1 Andricus coriarius | reverse complement strand
TCATTACAATAGCCTTGAAGTTATTGTCGACGAAAGAAATTCTTTCCAGAAAGTGCGCAGTATAAGGAAGTAATAAATCATTCTTATTTTTTCTCGCAATAACCTTGAACGTGTTTTTATATTAATTCAGCTCGTGCAATTCTTAAACTTCATTAGCTATCGTATGCAACCTGATCCGTTAGACGAAAACAGGATGTCATATAAAAGTTCACATATATATCTCTAAATATTTACTCACTAAATGGTCTTGTTTTTTCTCGGAATAACCTTGAAATGAATATGTTATCTATAAGGAAGTAATAAATCATTCTTATTTTCTCACAATAACCTTGCACGTGTTTACTCGAATTCGGCTTGTACAATTCTTAAACTTCAGTAGCTAGCGGATGCAACATGATCCGTTAGACGAAAACAGGATATCATATTAAGGTTCACATATATATGCTCACATATTTGCGTACTGAATGGTCTTGTTTTTCTCGCAATAACCTTGAAATGAATGTCCCGTCTATAAGGAAGTAATAAATCATTCTTATTTTCTCTTAATAACCTTGCACGTGTTTATTCGGATTCGGCTCGTACAATTCTTAAAACTTTTAGTAGCTATCGGATGCAACCTGATCCATCAGACGAAAACAGGATATCATATCAAATTTCACACATATATATATGTCCACATATTTGCGTACTGAATGGTCTTTTTTTTTCCTCCCAATAACCTTAAAATGAATATGTTATCTATAAGGAAGCAATAAATCATTCTTATTTTCACTGTAACAACCTTGAACGTGTTTACTCGAATTCGGCTCTTACCATTGCGCAATATTATTCTGTGACGTCATCAGAGCCTTCGAGAATGTTCTAGAAGCTGGAGGATCCTCCGAGAATGTTCTAGAAGCGCTTTGCAGCACGGCCTCCTTGAAGCCTCACACAGATACCCACGGGCACACACACAGAAAACCCCCTGTATACCTACTAATGGTCTACTGGGTAGCTTCACTTGAAGTTTTTTGACTGGCATTTGAGTCCTGATCCTTGCGTATATGCCCACACGGCATGAAATGTTGCAGTAAAAAGTTCTAAGAAATATTACAATGAAACTTTTTGATAAAGTTGCACACAGGCTTGAAAGACGTTTTAAAATTATTTCTATGAAATGTTTCCTGAATTAAATCTAAAATATTGCAGAAATATTTCACTAAAATATTATTTGTCATGTTTAAAAATAATTGAAAGAAACTTTGCAGAAATATTGCAGAAACAATGCACTAAAATGTTACTTGCCTTGTTTGAAAATATTTTCCAGAAGCATTGTCTTTGTATTTTCCACACATTTGTGCACAGATCTTTTAAAATTAAAGGCGTTAACAACTGTAATTTGATGATTGTGAATTCTCTTTTGTTAAAGCTCCTTCGGCTTTAGCGAACACATTCTTATCACGCATCACGTGCTTCGCACTCGATTTTGTGCAAAATGTGAACTTTTCTACATTATGTCCAACACTATTATATTTAAAGTATATTATATTTATTTCTGTACCTCGATCTGCTACTGCTTATATTCAGATATTGCAAAATAATGTACAATTTTTATTTTTCATGATTTCTTTAATATTTTCTCCTTGCTTTGCACTAATTTTTATTCTCAGCTGCCCTGAAAATGCGCCCAGTTTAAGCGTGCAAATCAAAAACTGTGATTCAAACCCCTCATAAACTATAATCATAAAGTGAAATTAAACATTTTTTTTAAATTTGACTTTGAAAAGGGTTCTCAAAGCACCTGCGGCTTTGACGATTAAATTCTCATTGCGATACTCGCGCTTCGCGCTCAACAGATAGGTTATACAGACGATTGACGTTGAAAAATAAAACCATGTAAACGAAATGAAACGGAAAATTTCGTTTCCAAATTTGAAAGTGCTCTTACTTTTTTAATTTTGATCAAATCAAAAATTTTATGAGGATAGTTTCGAAATATATTTCATATCTAGTGAAAATTTTGATTGAAATTTTTTAATCTATCAGCAAAATATATTTTTTTCTATTTCTTCGTAATTTTCAAAATGTTGAAAAGTATATAAGGTTTTGAATTTTCATTGAAACCAAAAATTTCATTAGGCTAATTTTCAAGACTCTCTCTCCCATTTAAAAAAACTTGGACAAAAATTTCTGAAACTTGAAAAAACAAATTTTTTTTAATTTCGAAAATACTTTAACATTTTTAATTTTAGTTGGACATATCTGGTTAACGAACTTAACCTTCATTTTAGGACCCTTAAAAAGTTCATCAAATGCTGAATCGATCCGACAGACAGACAGACACCAACAAAATTTTATGATTTTCGGACTCTGTGAGTACCGAAACGTAAAGATCCGTTAAAAACCAGAGATGGAAAATTTGGACGATTACATTACACTTTCATGAATGAGAATGTAAAAATTGCATAAATATTGCACGAAATTATTTATGGAAGATTTTGAAAATGTTACAATAAAACCATTTGATAATGTTTCACACAGGTTTCAAAGACGTTTTAAATTTATTTCTATGAAATGTTTCCTGAAGTGAATCTAAAATATTGCTTCTAATATTTTAAAAATATTCAAATAACATTTCACAAATATTGCATGCAATAATGTGCATGATCTGTGCAAGGGACATATTTTTATTTCAGAAACATTTTTTAGAAATGTTTCAAAAATATTGCGAATCTTACAAGAAACCTTACAGAAATCTCGCAGCTATATATCATGATGTGTGGGAGAAAGTTGAATTATTTGCCCGACGGAATCTTATGCAGCCCTATCAGGAACTATCTCGGAACTTACATCAAAAGACTGTTTTCGATTAAGTCTAAAAACGGTTTCCTATCAGGCTCTATCCGGCTTTCAAGCGGATATACAAAAATTTATTTATGAAAAACAAAAACCAAAATTCAAATATGACAATATGTTTTTTTTTTGTAAGATATAGTTTATATGTTTTTTAAATAAAGGGTTGCAGTACAAAGCTAGATAACCGACATTTTTGGCAAAAATGAGCTTTTTGCATTAAAAACTATTAAAGAACCAAGATCATGTTGTTAAAGCATTTGTTCGAAATCTCATTTTTATTGTAGTAATCAAAAGATTGGTAATTCGTAACCAGATACCAGACTCTCTGTACACATGTCTGCTGTCTTTTTTTTTTTTACATGCCTAACGTCTTATCTTTTTTTAAACTTTTTTGTGATCATATTCCTCTTCCTAAAAGTTTTTAAATACTGAAAATAATAATATACTTTTTTGTCAATGAAAAACTCTTAAATAAAGCTAGTTGCCACGCTGTTCGCATCAAAATACCGCAATCAAGTTACAAAATAAAATGTTAAATCTTCATTTTCTACCAAAAGCCACTTTTATAACTTTTACAACAGTTACAGTGCGATACCACTATATTAAATTTTTATTTTCCCGGAACAGAATAAGTTTTTTCTATTAAAACTTTTTATTCTTATTCAGCCTCCCCATATTTCGGGAGCAAGTTTTTATTATTTTTAAAAATTGGAAAATAGATTTTTAGTCGCTATCTAAAAACCAATTTCAAACCCCATGAAATTAGAACCGCCAAATTTGATTTTTATGGTAACAACCATGAAAAACCCACAAAATAATGGTTCTTAGCATTTATCTCAGTAATTATTCAAAATTTCAAAAAATGTTTCAAATAAAAGTTGTAGATCTCCTCGAAATACATATTTTATGTTGAAAGTATTTTTTCATACGAGTGATAATTTCCGAGAAAATCAGTAGTAAATCGATTCTCATGTTAAAAAATTAATAAAATACATAAGTCCATACATTCATTAGTTTCAGCTTGATATTTATGTATTTTGACGCGCTTATTATGAATATGATAGCGAAAAATTGGCGGAAATTTCATTTTCATGAAGAAATCATCAAAAAACCATAAAAATAATGGTTTTTTGAGTTTAGCTCAGCTAATATGCAAAATCCGAAAAAATGTTGCAAAGAAAAGTTGTAGATCTCATCGAAATACACATTTTTTGTTGCAAGCATTTTTTTATTGGAATGATAGTTTCCCAGGAAATCAGTAGTAAATCGATTTTTATGTTAAAAAACCATAAAACTCATAAAAATCATGTTTTTTTTAATCACAGGGGTATCCTCTCGCCCCCGCCCCACGCGGCGTTGGAAAAGGGGTAGGGGTACGACCTGACATTATTTTTGTAAACAGTCATAGGAAGCCTTCCCGCTCCCCACGCGGCAGTGTGAAAGGGGTAGGGGTACGACCTTAATGGATGTATGGACTTATGTATTTTATTAATTTTGTAACATGAAAATCGATTTACTACTGAGTTTCTCGGAAACCATCACTCGTATAAAAAAATGCTCGAAACATAAAATGTGTATTTCGAGGAGATCTACAACTTTTATAAGAAACATTTTTTTAAATTTTGAATAATTACTAAGATAAATGCAAAAAAGTAGGATTTTTATGGGTTTTTTTATGTCACTCTAAGATTGTAAACTTCCACACTTTTTTTCTCGGAACTGCAAATTTGTTTTGTTTATACTTTTTTGGCCTCAATTCAGAAACACTTCAGCTCGGAAAGAAATTTTTCTTTATAACTTAAAATGGTAATTTCGATTTTACAGAATGTCATTTCGCTCACCTAAAAAATTTCGATTTTTTTGCTTCTCTAATGCTGTACCCTTGTCAATGCTGTAACCCTTCAAATATTTTTCCAGAAATAAAATAAAAAAATCATTTAACAAAAAAACACCGTTTACTTCACTTACCTATGTTTGTAATTTATTATACTATAATACTATTTATTATATTATATAATGTGCATTCTTATGTTTGATAAAAATGTATAAATAATTACTAGCTTTTAGATAAATTTTATAAAAGCTTTATTATGTGAAAATTTTCATTTTTAAGACTTCTAATTTCAGCTAGTCTTCGATTTGATGTTCAAGTTCAACTTCAAAGTTAAAATACTAATTTCAGGTTCAAGAATTTTTTATCTGGAACAATTTTTTCAACTTGAATTATTATTTTTTTATTATTTTTTTATGCTGCAAAATTGTACTAAAATTTCAATATTTCTTACTTATGATACATCTGGAAGTGATAAATCCCTTAAATTTTGGAGCTTTACAGTTTGAACATGTGGTGGACCAAACTATATACGAAATAAAATTCTACTCTGATCCAGTTATAAAGTAAATTATTTATTAATCCTTCAGACAACGACGCTTGAATAATCTCAACAACTACAAAATATCGACCCTCGAATACTCGGTTCGGGCCCGACTACCTGAGGGTTTCCTCTCATCCGACCCCAAAAATGAAAAGCTGCCTGATAGCTTAATTCGCCCTTCCAAGGTCCCCCGTTTTATCGTTTCGAAGTAATCATCTCGTAACTTTTCCTTTCTCCTTTCACTACTCCTCATTCTCCAAAGTATTCCTCACAGTCGACCATCCTGAAACTGATCGTCCTCGAGCAGCTTAGTTTTCACTCCACTATAACAATGAAACAGACAAAAATACCATTTTTATTTTTCATGATACTCGAGCTTTTCTACGATTCCAAGAATGGAAAAGGAGTGATCAATTCCTCAGGAACATCCCTGAATCGCAATGTCTTATCACCAAAGAGAAAAAAATAAAAGTAATATAATTATACGATTAATACCAGAGAAAAGAAAAGAAATCAACCTAGTCACCAGCCTTGCCAGAGGTCCTGCCAACTGAGTGCGTGACTAGAGACAACTCAGTCCAGGATTACTCTGACTCCGACTGCCTACGGTCCCGCCTCCGCCTAGATACTTAGTTTCTAGCTAGTTTTGACCAAAAACTAGCCCTAAGTTCTAGACTTGGCTATACGTGGCCCAAACAATTTTGACTCACATTCAACTTACCAGCCTATTCCATGGCATCAAAAGTAATCCATTTCTTCAGGCTGTCCATTGCTATCACAGACCTGTGACCGTGTGACTTTTTCAAGTCCCTTAAATCCTGGACTTCGTAACGGTCGTTTGGTAGAACAGCTGTAATCAGGAATGGGCCTTTTGCTTTTGCAGCTAACTTTTTGCTTTCTCCTGTCGCTATTGGATTTGATTTTACCATTACGATATCGCCTATCTCGTATTCAGGCGCCTCCACTCGTCGTGCGTAAAATCTCCTCTTTTGCTCAGTTTGCTCTGCATCCGTATTTTTCTTTGCTTCCTCTCTTAATGCTTTCAGATCTAATCTGTCAAGTGTCGACTGAATCTCCACTAACAGGACTGCGTCTGCTGCACCCCTCGGCATGAATCCAAAAAGAAGCTGAGCTGGGCTACTTTTAGTGGTCCTGATGGTACTGCAGTTTATTGCACTTTGTACTTGTTTGAGCTTCATATCCCATCTATCCTCTGAATCCCCAGCACTAGTTGCCGCTAGGGAACTCAATACTGTGCGGTTTAATCTTTCGCACTGTCCGTTTGCTTTTGGTGTTGCAACTGCATTTAGTACATGTTTAATTCCCTTTTCTTTGCAAAAAGCTTGAAACGAGTGGGAAGTAAATGCAGTTCCACTATCCTTTATCATTCTTATTGGCACACCAAATAATGCGAACAGCTGATCTAGTGCCCTAATGACGTACTTTGTTTTGGTATTCTGGACAGGCTCGAGAACGCAAAACTTTGTAAACCCATCAACAATTGTTAATATTTGCGTATTTCTATTTTTCGAGCATACAAAAGGTCCAACATGATCTAAATGCAATGTATGAAAGGGAATCGAAACCTTTTCAATCGGATGTAAATATCCTTGCTTTTTACCTCCCTTAGATTTATAATATAGGCAATTTAAACAAACTTTTACATATTTTGTGACAAATCTTTTCATTCCCTTAAACCAATAATTCTCACGAATTTTCTCAAGCGTCTTTTCCAATGCAAAATGTCCTTGATCGTCATGACACATTTTGGTAATATTACAACGTGACATTCGCGGTACTACCCATTTTAAACCCTGTTCTGTCCTTCTAAAAACTACTCCTAATTTAAATTCATAATTATCGAAGTACTGTCTAACTTCCGACTGATTATCGCCCGATTCTAATATTTTTCTTATTATTTCAATGTCACTGTCTTGTAATTGTACCGCTTTAATCCACTCTGCTGGAGTGATATCCATAGATAGACATTCCACGGGGTTTCTACTTAAATAGTCAACATGTGCTATCTGTGGTCCTGGGCGATATTTAATTTCGTAATCGAAGTCTTGGAAGTAACTCCACCATCGTGAAACGCGAGGCTGTATCTCTTTCTTAGTTGCTGTCGCTCGGATGGCAATACAGTCAGTGATTATGGCGAATCTTATACCCATTAAATAATGCCGAAAATGTTTTAAAGCTGCGAATACCGCTAACGTTTCTAAATCGTACGAATGGTACTTTTGCTCTACGGGACTGGTTTTTCGACTATAATATGCAACCACCTTTTTGCTTTTTCCTACACTTTGCATCAATATGGCACCCACCCCAATCGAGCAAGCATCCGTATAAAGCTCAGTTTCTAAATTCGCATCAAAAATGGATGAAAATGGTAGAGACGATAATATTTCCTTAATTTTCCTTACTATGTTTGACTCATTAACTCCCCATTCCCAAGCGACATTCTTTCGTAACAATCTCGTTAATGGCGCTACCCATTTTGCAAAATTAGCCACGAATTTCCGAAAATAACCAGCGAGCCCTAAAAATTGTCTTAACTGCTTAATATTCTTCGGATCTGGCGTTCTAATCAATGCTGCTATTTTACTCGCCCCCGGCTGTATCACGTTTGCTGAGATCTCCCTCCCGAAATATTCTATTTTAGTTTTGAAGAAGTGGCATTTTTTTCGATTCAAGGTTAAGTTGTACCTTTTGAAAATCTCTAAAAAATTTTTCAACTCCTGAAAACCTTCGTCGATACTCTCAACTGCTAATAAAACATCGTCAATATATACCGAGGCACTAGTATCCTTCAAAACCTCTCGCATTACTTTCTGAAATACGGCCGGCGAATTCGCTAAGCCCATGGCCATTCTAAGAAATTCATACTGTCCATCGGGAGTAACAAAGGCAGTTTTGTGTATTGACTCCGGGTGCATGGGAATTTGGTAGAATCCCGATTTCAGATCTAGAGAAATAAAATATGCCTTTCCTCCTAATTTATCAATAAGATCCTCGATCAATGGAAGTGGAAATCTAATTCGCCTCGTGATTCTATTTAAATCGCGATAATCGACAAATAATCGTCTATCCTCGTCTTTCTTATGAACTAGAAATGCGGCGCTGGCGTAATCAGACATACTTTCTCTGATAACGCCGCTCGCGAAAATTCAAACAGTGAGCGCATTTTGAAAATTTTTGAGACCATTTTTTTCACAATTTGAAAATTGTATGTGCGGCTGTTCATAGTACTTGAAAGTTCAAACAATTTATTTTCAGCCAAACAACGCACGATACGAAAAAAAGTCGGCACAAGAAAAATATTTTTTTTTGCACGTCCTGCAAGATTATCATATCGACTTTTTCAATTTTCTTGAAAAATCGAAAATTCACTTTTTCATTACACAAAAAATAATAAAAAATCTAAAAATCTAATTTTACGGTCAAACTATGTAAGATGCGACAAATGATGATTAAACAAAAATTATGCATAAAAAAAGACCAACAAATTTTTTCTTGGTCACTTTTTGCTAGGATGTGTATTTTTTGCTTTATTCGCAAAAAATAACATAAGCAGTGAAAAATCTGACCCCCCCCCCCCCCGGGTTGTTGTCGAATGTCCACGTGAGGCGACCCCCTGAACCCCACAAACAGTCTTTTACGAATGTGTCTGCCTGTCTCTTAGTCTGTCTGTCTGTATGGCTGCATGTCTGTCTGTGTGCACGATGACTTTCGAAAGAATTGATGGATTCGATTTTCCTTTAGTATACTCTTCAAGTCTCCTAAACTAAAGGTCAAGTTCGTTATCCAGCCATTTTGGATGAAAATTCAAACAGTGAGCGCATTTTTTTAATTTTTGAGACAATTTTTTTCACAATTTGAAAATTATATGAGCGGCTGTTCATAGTACTCCAAAATTCGAACAATTTATTAGCGAAAAAAAGTCAAAAAAAGAAAAATATTTCTTTTTGCACACCCTACAAGATTATTATATCGACTTTTTGAGTTTTCTTGAAAAATCGAAAATTCTCTTTTGTATTACACAAAAAATAATAAAAAATCAAAAAATCTAATTTTACGGTCAAACTATGCAAGATGCGACAAATGCTAATTAAACAAGAATTATGCATCAAAAAAATATCTACAAATTTGTTATTGGGCACTTTTTGCCAGGACTTGTAGTTTTTGCTTTATTCGCAAAAAATAACATTAACAGTGAAAAAATCTGCACGAGTACACGAAGAAAATTTGTTCATTAAAATTTACCCAATTAGTTAGGTAAATGGAGGACAATACTGCATTCAGATAAAGTTTACAATTATTTTAGGATTTAATACAAAACAGAACTATAAATAATACAAAAGAGTTATGTAAAATCTCAAGGCCAAAAGTGAAAATTCTGATATGTAATGATTGATGTAAGGGTTGTCTTATTTTCATACTAGTATATTATATAATAACGCAAAGGATTGTAAGTTTTTATCAAATGAATGATCTAAAGTTTACTTTTGTGTGATATTAACTATTCGCCTAAAAGAAAGTATAGATTGCAGAATTTTTAAAGAGATTTTCACTTTCATTAGGAGAGGAATTCACAGCAGTAAGGTCAAATGAGAGTAGCTAGGGACGTCAACATTCTCAGGGCTGAAGATTAAAGCCAATTCCCCCGTAGACACTTTGACACTTTTAAGTTTCGGTTTATGTTGTAGAATTTGAGAAAATATTCAAATATATAGACTATTCTTCTCTCTCAGTAGATAATACTTATCAAGTCACTAAATTAAAGTAGAGTGTATTTAAATATTGACGCATAAATATGCGGGTGCTGAAAAAACATCGGACTGCACTGGACAACTGACTTCAAACTTCGAGGCGGGAAATCCCCGAAGACTTGTGTTTGCAAACAAGGTTGAATATATAACGAAAAAATATGAATTTTCTGCCTAAATAATTGCATTTCTCATAAAAGAGAAAATGTTTTTAACAAAATAAGTGAATTTTCATCTTGAAAAGATCAGTTTTCTCGTAAAAATGAAGTAGCTACCTTTTTCGTTGTAAAAATTATTTTTTACAAAAAAAAAAAAAAAATTTCTATAAAATTTGTTTAATTTTCAACCAAAGAAATGAACTTTCAACTAAAATAATGCCTTCACGAAAATTTCGACCCAGAAGATTAATTTTCTATCAAAAAGAATAATTTTTAAGAAAATACATGAATTTTTCATCAACATTTTTTATTTTTAATAGAATTTTCAACTCAATAGTTGCTTCTTCAACCAGAAAGGTTGATTTTCTACCTGAAAAAAAAGATAGATTTTCAACCAAATGGATGAATTTTCATCTAAAAAACATAAATTTTTAACAAAGTATAGAATATTTTAATTCTTAGTTAGAGAAATAACTTTTTAAGCGAATAAAATGAATTTTTAACTAAACAACTTAATTTTTTACCAAAAAGATTAAATTTGCATGAAAAAGAATCTCGACAAGAAATTCAGTTGAATTTTTAGTTTAAAAAACCAATTTTTAATGAGAAAAAACTATTTTTTAACCAAAGAAATTAAATAAAATACATGAATTTTAACTAAAACGGTTAATTTTCTACAAAAAAGACAAACTTTCAACAAAATACATAAATCTTTAACTGAAAAAGCTACATTTTCAACAAAAAATATATTAGTTAAATTTTAAGGTAGAGAAATAAGTTTTTAAGCAAATAACTTCAACTTTCGTAGAAGTATTTCAATTTTCAAGGAAACAAATAAATTCTCTACCAAACAGATTAAATGTCTATAGAAAAATTTCAAAACCAAATTGAGTTGACTTTTTATTTAAAAAAACAAGTTATTTTCAGTCAAAGAAATTAATTTTGCACCAAAAGGAAGAATTGTAAGTAAGCGGAAAAAGTTGTTCTTCACATTGAATTTACTGGAGGAATTTCCACGCTATAATAAAGAAACTTCTGTAAATCATGTACAACGTTGTCAAATAATATAAGATTTTCTGTAAAATCTATAACAAAATGTTGGAAAATGAACCGAGTTATTTTTCTAAAGGAAAGGTAAAAGCACACCGATTTTTTTTCTATTATTTTTAAAAAGTAGACCATGCAAAAGTTTAAGGTATTTAAAATTAAATAATTCAAAGTTTCCAGGTTAGAAAATTTCAAATAAAAAATTGTCCAATATTTTATTTACTTGCTACAAATTTATAAGCCCGCTTATTCATAAAATGTTATAATAACAAATTTCGATGAAAC
>CAKNWT010292801.1:1510-30090 GCA_932066315.1 Andricus coriarius | reverse complement strand
ATGGTGAGAGGCAAGGGGACTCACCGAAATTAAGCACCCCGAAGGGAATAGACAACTACTACGTCCGCGTCATTATTCCTGGGTAGAGCTAAAAGTAGTGTCAACAATTTCATTTTTCGCAATTGCAGCGCCATCTATCGCGAATCGAAACAAATTTTCCGAATAAAACTTACGTATTTCGTAAAGGAGAATCTGAATCTGTGATAAAAAATTGGGGTTGCCATTTGAAATTACAAAGTTACCCCCACCCCTGCTTCCTATGGGGGTGGGGGTGGGGTAAATTTTAACAAATCTTTTTTCCCCCTCGAAAATAAAAAGTTTTTATTCCAGACATTTTTTCCATAGGATGCGTATTTTTTGAGATATTTCGTTGTCTCAAGTTAAAAAAAACACCCTGTATATACGTGTATACATGGGTATACGTATGTGGTTTATAATAACAGGCGCCAGCCGGGCCCGTACAGCGAGGATGAGCAAAATTTGGTGACCCGGCAAAAATTCGCAAAAGTATATTACTGACTGTAAATGTACGGCTATAAACGTATATTAAAAAAAAAGGAAAACCTGAAACCTAAAAAAAAAAGAAAAGCTAAAAGAACATGGGAGAGAATCTTTCTCGAAGGGTGGTTCTTCAAATCACGACGGCCATTCATACGTAAAAAAAGAATATGATCTACCTCGATAACGTTAACGCTACTGCTGAAACTAAACGGAAACCACTAGCGATTAGAACAATCTACGGCGACCACGTGGTAGATGGCCGAAATCTCGTTCACGAGGCCATTTCGTTTCGGAGCGGACACAAAAAAAATAATTTTAGCGCGAGAACCTTACGCACTGACTCGACTCTCACACAATTTTTAATGGCGAAAATTAAAATAAAAGCACTCGGAAGAAGAGGTCAAGCGAGACAATGGCTGGACCGTAGCAAATCCCATAAGCCTGACTTGGATCCCCCATTGCGTCGCTTTCCGAGAATAAAAAAAGATTTACCTTTGACATCCATCGTAGAATTTAACAATCCAAATCTCAAAAATAAACGTCGGAAAGATCCAAAATATTGTATCCAGTGATCCAATTTTTGATCCCAATATCATTTATACGGCCCATGTGGCTCGAGCATAAAGGCGCGTTCACAAATATTAAGTCACTGCGCATCTACCGGGGAACACTACGAACTAAAATAATCACTTTCTAGAACTATTAATCTATTCGCGTGATAATTTTTAAGTATAAGTTTTTAAGACCAATATTCCTAGGTAAGTCCTAAAAATGACATCGGAATTAAGGTTCTCAAAACATAGACTACCGCGCGCCTAGTAGAGGGACTGTGAACGAAACTGTTACTAACTGAAACTAGGAACTATTTTTCTTCGCAACAACTACCTAGGCGTAATAAAATTCTCGTATCCTTATAAATCTAAGTCTAAATCCATATCATAAGCTTAATGACTTGAGCAGAATCGAAGTTTAAAAAGACTTGAAATGTTTCCAAACTTCTCGAACTTCTAAAATTAGGGCGGTAAATTCAAAATTGTAACCGGGCCAAATGTGAAGTATTAACCAAACATTTAATAGTATTTTCAGTCCTTCACAACACGTTATTTAACCAACTATGTAAACAAATCACAAACTAATAGTTACCAAGAAGTGATTTTACCAAACTATCAACCGAATAATACTTTGATTTAGGTCAAAGAAAATAATTAAATAAAGGGATCGGTATTTGCGCCTAAGACTCTTACTCGAGAAGATTCACACTCTTGCTGAACGTTCTCGTTCCGCTAAATGTAACAACTGCATGATGGCTGCATTCCTTGGTTGATAGATTCGTCCGATAGGCCGTTCGGCAAGCAATGAGCTCCCATTCATGAGGTTTCCGATCATCTTATTACAGTTTGAGGATCGTGACGTCACGTGTCCTGGTAATATGGCGTTTAACTGGCGCCCCTGGTTACTGATAAGTTTGAGCTCCGTAACACCGGAGTCGTGGTGGCTCGTGTGACGTCACGCCTCCATGACATGGCATTAGAGGATGACAGAAGGTGGCGGCGTCTTGTGATAATCTGACTGGCCCAGCGTTAACTCTGAGCAGGAAGCACCGGTAAACATGGTGGTAGGAAAGTTACTAGTGGTTGTTATTTATTAGCCAAAAGTAGCCAAGTACGTGTGATGGTCGGACTATGGATGGTGATAGGTACTTTATCCAGGGTACGTTAGAAACTCCTGGCAAACATCTGATACGACGACTCGTGCCTGGCTTCTGTTGTTGTTGTCGTTGATCTCAGATTTGACAGGTGGAGGTTAGGTAACATGGAAACAGATATTTCGAGGAATAAGTAACGTATTTACCCTTATCGGTAATCAATATATACACAACAGGAGACAGCCTGCGCTTGATTTTATAAGGCCCGTCAAACTTATCATACAATTTAGCTGCAAGGTTGTCTTCCTTTTTCGATAATACACGCTGACGCTTCAATACGAGGTCACCCACCCGAAAGGAACCAGCACGCTTACCGTCGTCGTAATAGTTTGCCTAGGATACTTACGCGCGTTTGAGATTCCGGCGAATGAGGTCCCTGAGATGGTCCAATCGCTTAACCCGTTCTAGCCATTTCTCGGGATCTCGACTAGCGCGCTGAGATCCCTTCTCGAGATCACGTCTCAAAGACCAGTAGGGAATGGGGTTACGTCCGAGTTTAGGAAAGCTGGTGAGACTTTCAGCGTGCCGTGGGAGGCGGTATTATACGCGAATCGAAACTCAGACAGGTGGGCATCCAACTCCTTATGATTCTTGTGGAGAAAAGCTACAATCATCGTCTTCAATATGCGGTTGACGCGTTCGGTAGTGTTTGCCTGTGGGTGGTAAACCGGATTCGTGGTGTGGATGATTCCAATGGTCTTGCACATCTATTCCATGAGCTTATTGGCGAACTTGGTACCATTATCCGTGTGTATCACCTCAGGAGGTCCCAATGAGATAAGATGAAATCTTTTAAGGCCTTTTTGATAGTAGGACCATTAGCCGTTCTGATCGGAAGTACCTCCACCCATTTGGTCGCTCGACGACGCGCTGACCCATCATGCCGTCCGGGCGAGCCTGTTCAACCTTACACCTCTGGCTAGGGTCACATTTTTGTACAAAATGTGCGACGTCCGAGTACAGCCCAGGACAGCAATATCTAAAAGCCGCTCGCGCATATGTCTTGTCCCTACCCTGATGTCCGGATTGAAGCTCCGAATGTGCCTCCTCCAACACCTTAGCCCTAAACTTTTCTGGGACCACTAACTACCATGCTTCAAGGTCCGGAATCAACTGGTCGGTAATTTCATTTGGCCTATGACGGTATAACTTATCGTTTCCGACCTTCCAATCAGAGGACAATCCATGTCGCTCCGCTACTAACTGTAGTGGCTTATTGTACCAGGGGTCAGTTAATTCTTCAAACCGAATGTCGACCTGCTCTGTAGCTGACGAAATCGGTAACTCCTCCTCCTCGCACATCCTGAAACAGGCGTCTGGTACGCGATGTAAGGTTCCCTTGCGGTGAATTATCTCGAAGTCGTACTCGAGAAGTTCGAGGGACCATCTTGCGAGTGTACCGTTAGGGTTTCTCAAGTTACGTAACCATTTCAAACTACTGTGGTCCGTAATCACCTTAAAATGGAAACCCTCCAGGTACTCTCTCAGAGGGTTCTAATCCCGAAAACGACTACGAGGCACTCCCGCTCGGTAACTGTATAATTGCGCTCGGCAGTGGACAAGGTGCGACTCGCGAAAGCGATTACTTTCTCCTGGCCGTCCTGGACCTGAGTCAACACCATGCCCAGACCAGTGGCGCTAGTGTCCGTCTGAAGGTGGAAGGGATTCTCTTCTACGTCCACGAATGAAGGATATGCCAAGATGGGTGCAGAGGTTAGGGGCCATTCATTAATTACGTAAGGGTCCCGAGGGGGAGGGTTTTTTTTTAAATCTCTACATGACCTTACCTCGGGGGGTGGAGGGGTTAAAACATTCTTACGTAATATCTTACTACGTGAATATATATTCTTCTTAATAAAGGACATTTCTGCTTTTAATCTTTTAAATTCATTAGGTTCATGATGTAAAACTGTAACATTTTTCCAATCAATTAAATGTCCAGTTCACGATTCAATTCCATTTTTTTGCTGAGACAATATTTTCAAGTCACTGAAAACAATACAGGTTATGCTCAAGTAACAAAACGTTCTGAAGAAGATTATGGTTAAAAAGGTCAATCTTTCAATTAGAATCGTCAGATGGCACCTGTAAACACTAGCATTGCCAAGGCTCAAAATATAAAAGGCAACCCTAGTATATTCCTGGCAAGGCTCGTCCAGAGGGATCTGATTAAAGGCTGCGCTAAGATCAATCTTGGAGATGAATCTAGCGGCTCGGAGTTGCCTTAGTATGTCCGACATATATGCGAGGGTGTAGGCATCCCTCTTAGAGATAGCGTTTAGTCTCCTAAAATCTAGGCAAAGCCGATAACCCCCGTCGCCTTTCTTAGCCATTACTATAGGGGCTGACCATTCGCTAGAGGACTCCTTAATCACACCCTCGGCAAGCATTCTATCTACTTCCGCGTACATGGCCTCCTGCACCTTAGGAGAAACTATACGGTATCCTGCCCTTATAGGTGCGTGGCCCTGAATATCTATGTGATGCTCTACCAAGTGTGAAGCGTTTAGTTGGCCCTCCCTCTTTGGAACTATCTTTCTTTTAATTAACTCCCGAAGTTCTTGGTCCTGGTCGCTCGATAAATCTAAGATGCCGCTACAGTTATCCTCGGAGGTTAACCAAGTGTCGAGTGGATAGACCTAACCGTCCGTACCTGTCATCCATATCACCTTAGATAGCGCCGAAAAAACCATGTCATAATCCGATGGCGCATCTAGACCTAAGACAAACTCGGTATCCAAATCGGTGGCTATCCTGACTTCGCAGACCTTAGTAATCCCTTCGATAATCAAGGGTAGCTCGACCACACCTAGGATCTCGTCTCTGGAACCGTTTGCCAATATCATTGACGATTTTCTAGAGCTGTCTAAATCTTTGCCCAGGGCGTCGAGGATCTTTGGGACTAAATCGCCACGAATGAGTGTCCTAGTTGAACCGGAATCGTACAAGGCATCGACCGAGAAGGAATCAATAGAGATCTCAAGCTGCACTCTACCGCGTACCAACTCGGTCTGTAATATACCAGCGATCTGATCAAGGTCGGAAAAATTTGGTATATACCCTTCATCGATCACTATTTCATCAAGGTCTGATGTTTTACGTTCCTGTTTAAAATCTCTAACAGCGCGACCCGAAAGTGATAAGGATCCATCTTCTGAGCCAGAACGTTCGGCAGACACAATGGTGCTGTTCGCCGCTTCCTGTTTCAAATCAGAAAAGGTACCCACAGGACGCGGCGAACCACCATCCTCCCCATGCACAAGAGCTTCAACGACACATGAGTTTTGAGGCTCATCGGAAGACGTGGTTTCTAGGAGAAAATCATTGGGTGACACACTAACACCCTTATATTCGCCTAAATCTTTTAAGGCCAAAGCGGTAGTTACTATAGGCCCAGAGACGTCCAAATCAGTTTTGGTGGTCTCTTTATTTTGAGAGGCAGTGGGGACCAGTCCTACTGCTTCTTTTCTGCGTTTCCAGATCAATCCGGGCAAGTCCTAAGGGTAAAGCCCTTCTTCTTACATGCGAAACAAATCAATTTACGAGGCTGAGCGCAGCCTTTTTGGTAGTGCCCCACCTGTCTGCATCTAAAAACAGGTGACCTCGCCTGAAACGCCGGATATGTTTTCTCAGGAATTTGTTTGTGAGGTGGAAGCAGCGGGCATAGTCCAGCTTTGCTGCTCCCCTCCGAATTGAACCTTGTTATTCTGGGTCCCGTTGCCCATACCGTTACGGCCGCTTCCGCCTGCCCTACCGTTCCTATCTTTACCGTCACCGTTAGGAGGCTTATTTTTAGCCACGGGAACATTTTCTGTTGTTTTAACAGACGAGACGGAATCTTGCTCGACAATGGACGAGGAACTATTCTTTGTAGGTTTTTCTGCCATTAAATCGCGTCACGCAAACTCTTGTTGGAACGAACTCTCGGTATTAGGGGGTGGTTTGTATTCTTTAATAGCTGTCCACTCTTTCTCCCAACCACTACCAAGTCGCGAGAGTTCGTCAAAAGATCGGTAATGCGAGCGGCGAATTACCCTATGGAATTCTGGTCTGAGTCCCCTATGAGCCCAATCTAACTGCTCCAACGTCCCTGCCAGACCGTCGTTGGGCGCCATTGCGATAGTGGTTTATTGCCCCCAAACGAATGGCTATTTGCCCTCGAAGAGTAGAATATACAAAGGCATATACGTATTTATATACGTATATGCATGGGTATTCGTATATCGATAGATTTTATGGGCGCCAGCCAGGCCAGTTATCACACAAAAAAAAAGAATAGATTATAAAATTACCCGGTAGTTCTAGAGTTAATTTTATTTCATTTTGTCTGAAACCTAAAAGAAAAGAAAACTAAAGGAACGTGGAATCTCAGGGCTGTACCCAAAATATTCGGTACATGTAATTGTCTTTACGGTAGGTGCTCTCGGAGGTGCGAGACTATCACTGTTTCGTATCCCCAAAGCCATACCCGCGTGCCAAAAATATGCCAAGGCACTTGTGAGATGGATGCAGAAAGCTGTCATTTGATAGTGTCTGTGACCGCCCATCTCACGGTTCCGAGACGTGGCCATAAGTGTGATTTACCGCGGTTCTACTGGGAGCTGGTGTCATTTTTAGATGGCAGTTGCTCTTAGTGGGACCCTGCGGTGGCTGTTTAACCTCGATTTTTAACTATATACATAAAATATAGCCTACAAAGGTTTGATTCGAAACATCTAATTGTTTGCTTTTTGGCATTTGCTGATAGGAAAAATTCGCAAGTCAAATCCCAGACATGGCACTTCACACTCTGAAATCTGTAAGAGCAGCACGTATCAGACTGCTGCGTGATCAATACTTTTAACGAACTTATTCCTGAACTAATAACTCGAGTGAGTCTTCTGTACGAGACAGACGTTAGTATTTCTTTCCTTTACGCCTCTTTGGTATAGAAAATTTAATCGAGCTATTAGTTTATGAATAAGTTTCTTTAGTAGAATTAGTCACGTGACAGTCTTGTATATGCCCTTAATTTCCTTTCTTTTCCTCGTTTTAATAACTTAGGTTTAAGCTTTGAAGGAAACTTTTTTCATTTTGATAAATAAAATAATACCTTTTTGTAAAAGGTGATATATCAATGTGATGATACGGTGCTACTGTGGCGCTCCTGTGAATAAAAGAGAATTGAAAGGTCAAAAATCATAGTAATAGAAAGTTGAGTTGCTAAGATAGGCTTAATCGAACGTTATTCATATGTATACTTTAGTTTTATAATAATTTTGATACTTTTGGCCAAGGGTCCCAATCCTCTGTAAGTAACTGTAATTCTCCGTATGTAAGTTTAAGTCAATACAAAATTTCTAAATTGAAAATTCGCAGGAGAAAGGCAACGTTGTCTTCGTAAACGATGATGTAACCATAACCAAAAATATAAATTCAAAAAAAGGCCGCCTATCTTCCCCATCTCAGAATCATAGCATAGATTTGGAAAATTTTGTGAAGGTTTTTCGTAACGGGTTCGAACGTGAAAATACGAAGCTGAATGATATATCGGTTAAGACAAATAGTCATTCTTCGAATGATGAAGAGTATACGCCAAAGAAGCAAAGAATGTCGAGATATAAGCAGGAAACTTATAAATGCGAAGTTAGCGGTTGTGGCAAGATTTACAAGTATATATCGCATTATCGCCATCATCAGGATAGCCATAAACTGATGACGTGCACAGACAATATGAATCCAAAGTCTCCAAAACTGAAGCAGGGAAAGGCATCAACGGTCAGTTTTTATCAGTAAGTGTCACTTTACTAAGTTTCAGTATTTATAATCTTCATATGTTGTGTTTTAGTGATGTGTAGAAAACTTTATAAATTGTTTTTATGCAGATGTAAGATGCCTGGATGCGGTGCTCAAGCAAACAATGCGACAAGTATGTTTAAACACTACCAGGATAATCATGCAAATACCAAACTGCTTATAAATCAAACATTGATTAGCACTGATGTCTTTCGGTAAGATAAATCCACTTTTTGGTTTTCAAATTGAGTCTTAGACCACCAACACTCCATGCCCATGGTGCGAAAGTTTGAGGTTTATAATGATATTTTTCGATGTCAGTTTTGTAAAGCAATATGATAAGTAATTTTTCCCGATGTTTTTTTGTTTGTTTTTTTATCTGATGCGTATATTAAAACGGTATTTATACAGTATTATTGAACATTAACGTTACGTATACTCGAACCGGGTAAACCAACAAAAAATGATACTAAGGAAAGACGAGGCTTATAATGTTTACATAAAAATCCTCTGATAGAAGGTAAGTATTCTCACAAGTTACAATGCATGCTGCACCGCAACTTCGAATAAATATTGCCCGTGGCTCGGACAAGGCTTACCTTTATTTTAATATTTCCTTGAATTTCGCATTAAAAAAATCAGTTGGTCAAGCGGACAACAAGCTTTTACGAAGAAAGGTTTCATAGAGACAAAGATAAAACCGAGTCAAAAACAGATATGTCCGCTTTCTCGGAAAAGAACCCCGCACCATATATAGGGGTAAAAGGCACCACTGATCTGCAAAAAAAAACGTCTGCAATTCTAATATTTTGCAGTTCAAAACATCCTCAACAAAAAACTTTATTGGCAAGAACTTGAGGCGCATGAATATTCCGCAAATTCTGTTTTCCCTAATATTTATTTTACCTAAAATCATTTCACCGAATAGTGAATTTTCTGCGGAGGGCTCTGATTACACAATATGAGAACAATTGCCCAATGCTTTCAATTAAATCCAGGAAAGGGGCAGAGTGGTGGAACACCGACGTGGAGAAACTTCGTAAAAACGCCACAGCATTGTACAACAGGACAAACAGAACTAAATTGTCTTCAGACTGGGACATTTACAAGGCAGATCAATATGAATACAATCAAAACATAAGAACTGCGATGAATCTCAGAACATTCCTTATACAGCGAGGCTCCACAAGATCATGGAAAAATATTCGGAGGCACGCTTCGGGCTAATAAGGCTCGATGATAGCGAGTTTGTCGAAGATGGAGTAGGAACACTGAATCACCTGATGGCAGTCTACTTCCTAAGTTTTTAGCTAACGCAAAGCGGGCATGCATTTCGCCCCCGCCCCCACACCTTGGATAAACTGATCGAGAGATATATCAGGGAATCTGCACTCCATGCTGCCGTGGCGAAATTGGAGCAGCAGCATAAAGAAGGAGAGTGTGGTGTCGGCACCTTCTTGGACATACCGGGTGCCTTTAGAAATCCCCCCTCCCTTCCCCTATACTAACAACTCATATGTCGGGAACGTTCAAGGTTTGGCGTGCCAGACCAGCTGGTAAGCTGGACAGGAACTATGCTAAGCCGGAGGCGACTCGTAACCAGATGGGGTGAATGCCTAGCCAGGGGAGTAGCACCGCGGGGTGGCCGCAGGGGGTGTCCTCTTATCCCTCCTGTGGTGCCTCGTTGTGGGCGGATTCCTTCATAAGCTAAATAGGTTAGGTATTATACTCAGGGTTTTGTGGATGACTTTTTACTCCTCATCAGGGGGGCTCATCTCGAAACGTTTATATGTCTGACAGGGCTAGCGCTACGCATCGTTGAACTCTGGTGCTACCGCTTGCGGCTCTCGGTAAATCCGAAAAAGACCAGCCTGGTCATTTTTATGAAAAGTACAAAATGTCGCAAGTTAATGCCCCTGCATTTCTTGGTAAGAGGTTGATGATCTCAGACGCAGTCAAATACCTAGGAGTAATCCTTGCTATTAAAATGAAATGGGCGAAGCATCTGGAGACCCATTGCATGAAGTTTGTAATGACATTTTGGTTATACGGAAGAAGCTTTGGTTTGACATGGTGTATAGGGCCAAAAGTGCATGCATGGCTCCACTGCGCTGTCCTTAAACCAATGCTTCTATACGTGGCCGTGGTCTGATGGCCACGGGTGAAACTCAAAAAGATGCAGCACAGACTGTGACGATTAAAAACGCTAGCGTTTAGGGGCATGACGGGAGCAATGAAGATTACTCCCACATTGGCGACAGAATACGTGCTCTGTGAAGTGCTCTTACACGTTGCGATAACCGCCGGGGCAACACATGCGATGGGCCGCTTGGCAACAGCAAACAGATGAGAGAGAGAGAGAGAGAATAAGATGGGAGACTAAAAACACTAGGCTTGCAAGTGACATGAGTACACTGCCAATTATAGAAATCAGGTAATCCCAAGCAAGGAAAAGTGAAAAGCAAATGGTAATCCGCTCCTTCAAGGATAAATCCGGTAAACAGGCGGCTCCAAAGAAAAGCAGGACATCAGGAGCAGGAGTCTACGATGGCACAGTAAGGACGGGGAGGAAAAAGCTGCTGGTAAGTAGGTTACAATCTGCTCGGACAGCCAAGCGACATTAACTGTATTTTAAAAACCAGGCATAACATCAGAGCTGGTTTAGGAATGCAAAACGGCATTAAAGCGGCACAGCAATGGAATACATAGTTCCGGAACCGGTACTGGAAACAGCGTCTTGCTGTATCGAGATGACATAAAAAGCTAGATCCGGACAAAGCACCGATAATACAAGGGACAAACGCAGGGTTTCCGAAAAGAGAAAGCCATCCTGGGGTATACGTACAGGATGCACAGTGCCAAGGAAATCCTGAGATTACCTATGAAAGACCTGAGGATAGCGGTTAAGATGCTCACAGGGCGCAATTGCTTGAACTATCACATACACAAAATGGGGTTCATTTACACAAAAAAGTGCAGGAAATGCTGCAAGGATGATGAAACATCCCTGCATATCCTATGCCACTCCTCGGCATTAGCTAGGCTCAGGCAGCAAAACCCTTGGGCTCTCCGCCCGTCTATAAAGTAAGTAAGCAACTACTTTGGTATAATTTTTATTTTTCCGAATTACCATTTGTAAAAAAATTTATACTTTTAAATTATATTTGACAGAATTTTTATCTTATCGATTTATAACTTTACATAATTTACATAATACCAAATTAGTATTTAACGTAATTAATATTCCTCCGAGTAAGCACATTACCTAAAATTATTTTAAAGGAAACGCCATTTGTCATAATCCCCATTTTATCGAAACTGCATGTCACATAAATTTGATTCTCCCTAAAATAGTGTCCCGAATTCCGATTGGCTAAACAATGCTGCGAAAATTGAATCAGCCAATCAGAATCTGCGTTAAAGTTCGAGTTTCTATCCACACTAAGAGAGCCGCTACCAGCACCTGTGGACTGTTTAGCTCCACGCTGATCCGTACTGCATAAGGTTCTTTCACTCTGATATTCTTTAATGTATTAACCGCCAATCAAAATGGTCTATGTTAAAAGCTCGAAACATGAACAATTTTTCACCGGAGTCACGCCAAAGTCACCCTACGACACAAGCTGAGATGTTGCGTGCCTACAATGGGTGACTGTTTCGCTTGATGCTTATATATCATGATATGTTTTCACTCCGATACTTAGTACTTTGCGATCCCCCGGCCATAGCAGTCTATGTCCAAAGTTCGAAAAAATGTACAGTTTTTCGTGCCTCAAATCTCGTCAACCACGTCATCAAGCTTACATCAGGGGAGTGAATGTGTGTGTTTGTGCGTGTGTGTGTATGGGGGGGGGGGGGTATGTGAATACCGCAGAAGAAGTAGATAGTAGTTTCAGATTACGCTACTACAAACTCAACTTAATTGAACCTCACCTGGTGTGTGGTACTTATTTGGACTTATGAATTGGATCTTAGCAACCGCGTGATCGAAACTAAACTAAAAGGCGTATATATGGGGGTAGGTGAAACACCATTAAAAAATCAATTGGCAGTTTTTTTATAAGATTGCTACAAACTTAATTTAACTAAACATAGTCCAGTGCGTAAACAGTCATTCGGGGTTTACTTAGGTAGAAAAATGGTTGTAGTTGCACATTTGTCACTACCACTATATTGTAACTATATATTTTCCATCACACTTTTGCCATTATCTCTTTTTCTACAAAATAATAAAAATAATAAATGGCGTAGGGATGTGGCGACCCCATCGCCCGAGAGTTCCGGCTCTTGCAGTCAGCTACGTTGCATTGAGCTAACTCCCCAACGCAAGGAATTATGCGATTACGTCGCCAGTATCGCGCAGTGCCACCCACAATAGGCCTCTCTCGGACGGAGGCCCTGGTTCAGTTGGGAGTGGCAATAGGACCTGAACGTGACATGAACGTTAAGTGAATATGCACCCTAAATATGCTCATAAAACGCCTCAGTATTTAAGAGATACGGCTGTTTTGAGCTGGGGAGCGGAAGGCCCACCAGGTCTCCGGTGAGAGGCTGGAAGAACGAAGACGAAGATTCCTCAGCGGACGGCTCACCGGCCGTCAACCGCTGATCCCGACAAATGATGTTAGCTGGAGGAAAAGTTTGTCGTGGTTCCGAATATGAGAGGGTTTAGAAGATGAGGTTGCTAGTACATGATGTCGAACACGGTAGGAAATAAAACTTGGAGATTATTGGTAACGAAGGTGGAGAGCGAAGACTCAATAGCGAAGATTCTGCTTTTCTAATAGAAATTAAATGGGGTTCCTCCGAACTCCAGCCAAATCTTTATTAAAAAGCAAATTATTAAATCTAATTATTATTCTATGTTGGGATCTTGGCTTGACGGTAGCCAAAGCCTCCCGGCTTTATTTACCCGCGACACGATCGTCTCTCCACTCCGCCGCCTGCCTCCCAAGCCTCACCGTCTTGATTATAAATGATAAGCAAAACTGCAGGGAATTAATTTGTGGGATCCTCGACTGGATTAGACCTACCTGCGTGGATCTTGCTTCAATTACGTCAGAGAATCGATTTTGTGATCTGGAACAACCGAGCTACCAACGTTTCTGACTGAACAAGCTGCCACTCATCGCAACGAAAAAGAAAGCCTCAAGCTTGCAATCTTGACTCCCGTTTCGCTACCCCAGATCGTCCCGGTTGGATCCGGCTGAACGAAGAACCGCAGCTTGATTGCAATAACCCTGAACCTAACTCCAGAGGCAGGAGAATAAAAGAAAACTATCATCAGGACACCTTTTATAATCCTTGGCCCTCTATAGTCCCGATTTTGATACATATTATTTATGGTTTTTCTTAATATGGGAGGTAACTAAAAACCGTAAACTCCCCTTCAAAAAAACGGCCTGCTTATTTCTACCATATTCTGGTCATGCGGGGGTTTTAGGGGAACTATTCGGGAATGGGTGACTATTTACTGTTCCACTGCTCCTTCCTCCCTAGGAGGTCCCTCATCGTGACATGGGACTAGTAGTTTTACTGTGAACCTTCCTATCAATCGCCTGTCCTCCGTCCCTAACTGGTAAACTGAAGGACCCAAAACATGGAATATGAAGTACGGTCCTTGCTTTTTCCCCCCAAATCCTGTCGTTACTTCTTTTTGGGATGACGAGATTACCTGAGCTTTGTGCATAATCCTTTCTCTCACCTTAAACACTGCGTGTCGGCACCGTTCATCCTTATTTGCCTCTTGGCGGTCGAACGCATTTTCGTGATGTAAGGAGACTAAGTCCTGAAGCTCCTTCAATTTGACCATTCTTTGCCTACATTTCTCGTGGTCTGGTAGGGGCAAATTGAGCAGTTCTTCAACTCTTCGGCGCAGGGTATTATAAGGCTTTGGTTCCCTACCTAGATTCAAGTAAGCCGGGCTAACCCCAGTGGTGCACGGTGGTATTGTAGGCGTCAGTGATCTTTAGCTATGTACGCTGAGATCATTGTTTTGAGTACTCGATTAACTCGCTCCACAGGGTCCGCCTGTAGGTTGTCTACTGGAGTAAACGACTGTCGGATTCCGTAAGTCTCTCTCAACCCCTGAAACGCTTAGTTGACGTGTTCTGCTCCGTTATCCGACACGATCACCTCTGGCCCGCCCAATTGGTTCGAGATATTGTCCTCGTAAGCCTTGATAATTGGCTCAAATTTCGCTCTCCTTATAGGCGACAATTCAACCCATTTAGTGTTAAGATCTTCAAATACAACCAAATACTCGAATCCCAGCACCATCTTTGGACACGGAC
Source organism: Andricus coriarius (assembly GCA_932066315.1). Lineage (NCBI taxonomy): Eukaryota > Metazoa > Arthropoda > Insecta > Hymenoptera > Cynipidae > Andricus > Andricus coriarius. The sequence continues at coordinate 15,816 of CAKNWT010292801.1, read as the reverse complement.
CCATTACGTTGGTAGCCACCACGGTACAAGGCTGCTGCACTATTCTGCGGTCCATTAGGCCCGCTGCCGGCCTTTGGTCAGCTTTGATTCTCTGACCACAGGTACCACACGAGTGCACCCACAGAGAAACATCGCGATACATGCCTGGCCAGTAGTACTGAACCGAGGCTCTTCGGTATTTCTTATCTATTCCCACCTTGTTGAGCCTACTGTAGTCCACTCAGAAGCGGTATGTCCCGTCTGCTTTTCGGACCATTACTACGGGACTGGAGCACCCGCTTTTTGAAGGCTCTGCTAGCTTGAAGTACTGCAGGAAGGGGCTGAATGATTCCGCTAACAAACGCGTCCAGTTCCTGTCACTGCTCAGTAGATATTTCCCTGAGGCCGCAACACTGGTATAACGTTGCCGGTTTATCATCCCTTCTCTTCACTTCCAACTCATTTCCTGCCTCGGTCTAATTGTGAACTGTTTCCGGGTAGTCCGCCATATACCAAGGTGGTTTTCTACCGTCGTGTACGATTCCGCATGTGCTTGGTTCGATGGAAGTCTACCTTTATAATAGAAATTAAATATGGTTCCTCCGAAGTCCAGGTAAATATCTATATAAAGCAAATTATTTAATCTAAATATTATTTCTTTTATTTTAATTTCTATTAGAAAGGCAGAGTTGGCCACAAACTTCAAATGTAATGAGTCAGTGTCGAGACAGAAATTGCGAGGTGAAGATCCGAGGTGAGCCGGCAAAGAAGACAACGGACGAGCATTTAAATCCAAGTTATTTGACTCCAAAACAGAGGAAAAACCAGTCCAAAGCACACGGTACCGAAGGTTGACAGTCTGCTGTCTCGTCACTGAAATCATGACTGGGAAGAAGGCGAACGCATTATACAGCGATCGCCCTACTGGATGGGCGGCTATTTCCAACCGGCCACCGGAGTGAATTGGCTTGACGATGCCCGGTATGGAACCGGGCGTTCCACAGGAGTAAAAGCGGGGCACGCGACAGAGGACGCCGGGTGGCGTCAGAGAAACGCTTGAGTATTTCGATTAGCCATTTTCTAGAATTGAGGGTTCCCCCGGTTGTAATATTCCGCATCACGGTTTGCACTCATTCTGACTTGGCAATTTTGTATTCCAATTTATAAACCAGGAGTTTTTAATTAAAGTACGCATAGCAATTAGTTTGATTTTCTGAACAACTCTGGTGTTTTCTCTCGTTCCTATTGTTCTCGCCCCCCTCTCGTGCATGAAAGTAAGCTGGGCGATCTGCTAGCCGACGTCAGGGTCTGATCCGGCGACGCTCGGGTAGGGGTAATCCTACCTGGCGCCTGGGACAAAAGAATAAACAGCGAGCCTCGTGGGTTGTTCGCGGGTGGAAAGAGTGTGACCCACGAATTCGGTTTTCCGAAAAGTATCGCGGTAATGGCAGGTAAGTGGCTGACATTTTTGTAACAAGGTTTCCGTCCTGGACCATCCCCGATCAGGCTGTAATTTAATAAATTTAGGGACAACCTCGTTACAAAGGACCCTGCACAAAATGTACAGAAAATGGCTTTTTTTGAAAAATTCTAAATTAAATTTTTTTTTGTATTTTCGAACCTGCAAAGCAATAATTCGAAAGAAAAAAGTAAGAAAAATGGACAGTTTTTTAACAAAAAATGGTCAAAGTTTCAATTTTTACATGTATTTTAATAGAAAAATGCTTATTTTAGTGAAAAGTTTTTTTTTCTCCTAAACTCTTTGTTAGATTTTGCTAAAAGTTTCACATTTTGACTATCAGTCTTACCGAAACAAAAGTTTCATATCTAAGATCTAGGAAGATTAACGGTTTTTTGGGTATACAGCATGTTATGGGGGTGTTTTCATACTTCAAACATCCAAGTATGGTAATCATCATTTCCTCGTAACTAAAGTCACTGGAGATTTTTTATTTAAATGCTAGGTTATGAAATCACTTTCAAATAAGTAAAGGAATCGTGCATAGCACGGATATTATATATGTGAATTTACTTCAAGGGTTGTTTTATCATCCCTTGAATATTTAATCCGGAATATCGACATTTCTTAATGACTAAAATTAAAAAAAGTTTTCTGATTCATCTATGAGGGTAGGAATCATATTAAAGGAAATAGGGAAGGTGTAGAATGACAAGGTTGTCTTTGAATTTTTCTAGAGGGTTGTTTAATCATCCCTTACTTAGAGAAGCAGAGAAATTAACTTTTCGTAAGGAATAAATCACCGAATATCAGGCCTAGAATATAACTTTTAAAAGAAAAGGAAGTGTCCTTTAAGAGAACTTGCATTACAATTTATTTTCAGGGTAGTTTAATCATCCCTTAATTATTGAGGCAAAGAAATCGATATTTTATACGGGATAATGCACCACAGATTTTTTTATTAACATACTATTGATCAACAAAATCACTTTAAAACCTACATAGGAAGTGTCTTCTAACAGGATTCGCATTAGTATTTATTGTCAGGATCATCCCTTATTTATTGAACAAGGAAATCGATATTTTATACGGGATGAAGCACCAAGGTTTTTTTTTAATTTACATTGATCAATAAAATCACATTAAAACATATGCTTTCTTTTTTTTTGTTCTAAAGTGATATTCTAGGCCTGATCTTTGGTGATTTATTCCTTGAGAAAAGTTAAATTCTCTGCTTCTCTAAGTAAGGGATGATTAAACAACCCTCTAGAAAAATTCAAAGACATCCTTGTCGTTCTACACCTTTCCTATTTCCTTTAATGTGATTCCTATCCTCATAGATTAATCAGACAACTTTTTGTAATTTTAGTCATCAAGAAATGTCGATGTGCCGGATTAAATATTCAAGGGATGATAAAACAACCCTTGAAGTAAATGCACATATATAATATCCGTGTTATGCACGCTTCCTTTACTTATTTGAAAGTGATTTCATACCCTAGCATTTAAATAAAAAATCTCCAGTGACTTTAGTTACTAGGAAATGATGATTTCCATACTTGGATGTTTAAAGTATGAAAACACCCCCATAACGTGCTGTATACCCAAAAAACCGTTAATCTTTCTAGATTTTAGATATAAACCTTTTGTTTCGGTAAGACTAATAGTCAAAATGTGAAACTTTTAGCAAAATCTAACAAAGAGTTTAGGAGAAAAAAAAATGTTCACTAAAATAAGCATTTTTCTATTAAAATACATGTAAAAATTGAAACTTTGACCATTTTTTGTTTGAAAACTGTCAATTTTTCTTACTTTTTTCTTTCGGATTATTGCTTTACAGGTTCGAAAATACAAAACAAAATTTAATTTCGATTTTTTCACAAAAAGCCATTTTCTATACATTTGGTGCGGGGTCCTTTGGCGCCCAACATATAGAGCTGTCTTAGAGTGACTAGAGTGATGGAGTGAGAGATAATAGAAGAACTAGAGCCTAGTTAGTGCGACAGAGACAGCGAATAGAGACTGTAGCATTTTTATCCTTCTTACGATTTTTTTCGAATGGCTTATTTTAATTTTTTTTCAGTTGCTTGGCTCTTGCTTCTTGGTAATTGGTTAACCCCTGATAATAACAATGTTGATTAATATTAAGCAACCTGTGTCACTGGTAAGACCTGACCAATCCGTGTTTATCGCAGAGATAATCAAGAATGAGTCTCTTTCACGAACGTTAACACTGCGGACGTTATTCAGACGAACTCTACGACGACCGAAAGTCTCAGCTGAAGGGACTTATGCGGTTCTCAAACCAAAGCGGTTCTCCGTTTAGGGATATTTCACGGTGAGGTAAAAGCTCGCGACTTAATCAAAGCGTTTCATAAATGATGTGGACAGTACGACTTCTTGAAGGATACAGACAATCGACAAGGGTAGCGTAGGGGTTTATACACGCTTGACACTTCGATAAAGTCACGAACTTCCTTAGAAGCGACTGTCACAACGTAACCAAGGCACGTTCCGGTCTCAATGTCATCAAGGCATGTTCCTCTTTAAAATAAATTCTATTAATGGGTTTCGGATTACTTGAGTGAAGATTATTCATGTCCCGTCTACTGATACTTCCGGTGGTCGGTCGTGTCTTCTCTAGATCAGCTATATGTCATTTGATATGAGCGAGTCTTTTTATTGCATGCGGTGACTAATAGCTATCGTCAGCGACCGTGGACAGCGATTGCGCCTCTTAACTCTCGACCTTTAAGGACTCAGAGAAGATCGGTAATGCTATTGATTGCAGTTGATGGAATTAGTCTGAAAGATGTGGGGTAAAGGAGGTTGCGCCGAACTAGGCCTTACATGCGATTTTATAAAATTTCGTAATGTAACACCTGTACCGTCCCCTACTCGTTATTAACAATGTCTTTCGGTCAATATATCAGGCAGTGAATATTTTCAAGGTAGAGCTTTTTGTCTAGATTGTCCCTAACAGAGACAGGAACCCGAAAATAAAGAATTTCCTAGTTATTTTCGGGCCGTTTAGAAATTTTCCGGAAATTTTGGGAAACTTCTAACGGCCTGGGGAATTTTCCGAAGCTAAGAGAATTTATGGATATTTCTGAGAGTTTTCGGGATTCAGAGGAAGGTTAAGAAGAATTTCGTAAACCAAGGGGATTTATGGATATTTCTGAGAGTATTCGGAATTTAGAGGAAAGTTAAGACAAATTTTGTAATTTAAGAGAATGTCCTAATGCTTCTGAAGACTTTCGGAATTTAGAGGGAACTTACCAGAAATTTATGGGAAATTTCGAAAATTTAAAGAAATTTTCGGGACTTTAAAGGAAGTCTTCGTTTTTTTTTTATTCTTCGCGTATTATAGGAAGATTTTTTGGAACGTAGGCATTTTTTGGACATTACAAAGTGGCTTCCCAAGTCTAGGAATTTTTCAACAAATTGTAGGAAGTTCACAGGCTTAGGAATTTTCCAGGAATTTCAGAAAACTTTCGGAGGTTTAAAGAATTTTCGAGAATCTCGAGCGGGTTGAATGAGGTGTTGCGCGCACGTATAGGACAATGTTTCGCGCATCGATGGGGTAAACAGGCAGTACCCTGGTATCCTGAAGACTACGACCTCAAGTACAGCCTAGACAGAGTGAAAGTACATCTCACCAGACACGTGTAGCCGAGAAGGGGAAGCGGTAATACAGCATACTCTATCACAGACACTAATTGGGTGAAATGCGAGAAGCGTGATCGTGGGTGACTCTCGTTTTGCGTACGTAAATACGAAGCCTGGCGGAACCACGACTAGGGTCAGTGCAGCGCAAGAAGATAGGACTTCTCCCCACATGTGGCGCATTAGGTTTCACGGGGAAAGCGATGCCCCAGCAGTACCAACTGGCAACCATGAGGACGGAGAGCCCCGGATGAGCTCAGGGCCTGCCCCCTGGCAACCGCGTCGGAGACAATCTTCATCACCGCGATTATTGACGACACACGCAGGGCTGGCGCTATAAATTAGGCCGCCCGCGTGCAAAAATAAATTTGAGCCACCCATTCTCTTTTCTTAAAAAAAGAAGGGAAAAAAACGTTTTCTACATACATATGCTCTATTTTTATTGAAACATTATTAATATTATTTACATTATGAGAAATTGTAGGCTCCGGAAGCTACGGTCATGGTTCCTTAAAGCAACCAATCCTGTCACAACTGGAACGTGTACGTCATCCACTTCTGCTTTTTTTGTCCTAAAAGGTAAGCAAGTGCGGGAAATTTTCGCAACAAAACATCGTGCCACACTGTTTCTTGGAGCCAGGTCTCTAGCCGCGGATGACCTTACGCGGCAGACAATTCTCTACGTATGATGCCGTAGAATTTACCATGAAGGGGCATGTCAGCATGTTCTCTTAGTAGAAGCGTATATTCTACTTCCTGTACACGAGTTTTGAGCACCGAAGGTGTTAGTGATGCTAGGCCATGTGTAGTGTCGGTGGAATCAAAAGAGAGGCCAAGCTCCTCTGCGGCCCTATCTGCGGCACAGTATAGAAGCACTGCATCATTGTCGACTTCATGTTCATATACGAGTCGCATAAGAGAATCTACACAATTCAGAATTAAGCAGGCTGTAGCCAGAACCGTTCTTCGATAAAAACACTTCAAGCTTAGCAAGCCTCTACTATTTTACTGCCATTTTACTGCACCAAACGTGTAGAGCAGTATAGGAACGGCCAGCATATTGGTCGCCTGGATCTTATTCTTTCCAGATAATTCGGAAGCCCAAATTTTTCTGACAATTTGGCGATAGCTTTTTTCAAGGGCCGTTTTTAAGACACGCACAGTTTGGGTTTCCGCTTGCGGTATTCAAAGATATGTATACGTTTCTCAATTACCTATATGTTGAATGGTATTTCCGCCTATGACTTAAACATCCTGATAGTCACGCGATGATGCAGTTTCTAGTCTTCTTTGGTGTAGGTGGACGCAGGCACACTTGCCCAGCCCGAAGCTCATGCTAATCGCTTGAGAGTACCTATTCACCGCCTCCACAAGTATATTGAGATCCTTTTTCGAGAAAACAAAGAGATCCAGGTGGTCCATGTATAAAACGTGGTTGACCTTATATTCTCTTCTGTTCGGCGGGCTACATTGGTATCCAGAGCTTTTGTATTTCGTCAGATGTTACGATAAATCTTGTCCGCCACAAGCGCATACGCTCTTCATTGCATCTTACTATTTTTGAATGCCTTACGGTAGTCAATCAAAGCCATAGACAGATTGCGTCGATACCTGATCGAGTCCTGGGTAATACACCTGTCTATTAACAGGTTCTCCCTGCAAACTGCCAGCCTTCTATTGCATCCACGTTGTTCAACTGTTGCAGTCCATACCGTCTCAATAGATGTTAATATCCGCCCTTTGAGGATGTCAGTGAATGGGTTGTAGCTGGTGTTTAAGCAAGCCATGGGCCTGAAGTTCTGTGGACTTGACAAATCTCCGGTATAAGGGATCAATACCGTGCGTCCTTCCACTAGCCACTGCGGGATGGGTTGTTGTCCGTTTAAGAAAGCAGTAAATATACGAGCTACTTGTTGGTGCGTAGAAGTTTACTTCTTCCACCAAAAGTTATTGATTTTATCTGGCCCTGGCGCTGAAAAGTTCTTAGTTCTAGCGATAACTTTCTTCACTTCTTCAGCAGTAATTAGTGGATACTCTTCCTCTATACCTTGCAACCTTTGCCTTTGGCAAAAGTTACGAAAGAGTTATTTATATATCTGGAGCATCTTCATTTAGCTGATAAGTATCTCCATATACTTCCTCCCAGAAGACTTGAATCTCTTCTCGGCCAGGCGGATTTTTAACGGCACGTAACTTTTTATTGAACAGATGGGAAGGATAAGTAGAAAGGGTGGAACTTTCCTGAATCCACTTCACTCGCCGTTCAAGGCGCTGTTTCGCTGTTGAAAGACCCAGTGGGCACAAAATTTGGCGACGTCTTTACGAGATAGTTACGGCATCTTTACGACAACTTTACTACATCCTATGTCCATGTCGTTAAGGTGTCTTTACGATATCGTAAAGATGTCGTACGATCTGACGATGCCTTTACGATATCGTAAAGACGCCTTAACGACATGGACATAAGATTTCATAAAGTTGTCGTAACGATGTCGTAAAGACTTCGTCAAATTTGGTGCCCACTGGGGAGATCTTATTTTTTGCGTCCAGTGCTGCTTGATGGTCAACAGTTTACACTTGTTCAGAGTGTGATTTGCTTTCCTTTAGTTTCGAGCAAGTGCCATAACTTTTGGAATTAATTTTTTATTTGATGGTATGTAGCTAATTACGCACTAAATATTTGATACATGCCGTCTCGCCGTTTCAATTTTTAATCTGAAGCTTTGAAATGCGTTTGCGAGTCTTACTCAGGCGTACTGAAGTATCGTTACTTCTATTGTCGCTCGGCAGGGAGAACGCCTTCTCGTAAATTATTTACATTATTATTATCATACACATTATTCACATATAATAAGGATTCCAAAGGAATTTTCTCGCCTTGCTTCAATCTGGGCCAATTCTTCAACCAGTTCAGACACATCCAATAAATTCGTAATCACTCGCTCAATTGATATCATAGTCAAGTTTTACAGTCTCTTTTCCGCCATTGCTGTTCGCAGGCAGTTTTTTATTATTTTCAATTTTTGAAAGGATTGCTTCTATATCTGAGCTACTATATCTGGGCTACTATATCTGAGAGATTCGCGTCTTCGTTTGTAGGAGTTTCTTGTAAATTTTTGCACTTCTTAAGAATGTCTAACTTATCCATCTTTAGAAGGTTTGTGCTGTTAAATACAAAACCGAAAATATTTTCGAATTGTTTCATAATCTGAAACCGTTCTTGCATGGACATAATTATTGCGTCTAATATTGTAAAGTAAAGATCAACTTTAAAGCTTTTCTCGGGATCATCTACTCTTTGTCGCGTACCCATCAGGTTTTTAAACTGGATATCTATCTTTAAATCTGCTCCTAAATGTGTGGCTTCAGTTAGATATTCTTTGAAAGCTCCGTCAGTTCCTTTTTCAGTGAAAAAATTACTTAAATCTTCAACAATTTCAATACATTCCGGGAGATTCATGTGAGGATCACATGAACCTCAAGACAAGCGATCGTAATACAGCTACATATAAATGATGAATTATTTTTAAAACCCCGAATTTTCGAAAGAAGTTCTGTAACTGACAGTGGGCTTGTCCCGGAAAGATTTTTGTAAAGAGAAATTAAAAAAACGTAACTTTCATGTAATTTAATTAAAAATCATGGTCTTTAACACATGCTTGAGTAAAAATTCAGAATTATTGTTATCAAAGTTCCGTTCCAGGACACCAAATATAGCAAGGACGGCGAAAAAATGTCTCCAAACTTTAGTTACTTGTATATGAACGCAGTTATTTATTTGATTCAGCAAAACTTTGATTGATTTAATCCACCATTTTTCAGAGTGTGTCGAGGAGTGCATATAAAATTATACATATTTCGGTATTCAAAGATTTTTTGAGTAAAACAATGAAAAGAAAAGTTATTTAACCTAGTTCTAATTTCGATTTCGTAAATTTACAGCAATTATTCGTCAAATGAATACTTCTTGCTGGAAGATTATGGATACATTTTTAAAGGACCTCAAAGAATAGTATATATATATATATATATATATATATATTTACACAAATATATATATAATAACCATCATAATGTCTACATTCAAATATTCGTGAACCTAGAAATAATTTATTACTGGAAAGAAATGCGCTCCAGATAAATATTCCGGAAAAATCGAGCGCTAAGCCTAAAGAGAGCCTGGTAACGACCAAGGCAGTTGTGCTAACAGACCGCGACTTTTTCAACTGCGCAGGCGTTGCGGAAAGAAGGAGTGACGAAGAGAACATCAGTTTTATTCCTTACTCCACCATTGCGCGACGCCTGCACAGTTGAAAAAATTGCAGTCCGTTAGCACCACTGAACCAAACGATTGTTGGTGCCGTTTATATTGAGTGCAATTTGGCCGACCTTCACCAAGAGCCAAACTTGGCCGCCCGTATGCCCCGCACACCCTATTACCCGTCGGCCCTGGACACACGCCCACAAGACGACCAGTATAGCAGAAATCGAAATATTCCACCAAATATTAGGCCATACCGTCGCGAAACGGAAGGCTGGGGCCGCCCCAAGAAACGCGTGCAGGAATTTGCTCCGATTGACCACCACGAGCTCATGCCATGGGAGCGGGAGGGGTCCCGAGGGGATCGGCTAATCCCCACTACCCAGCTACGAGCCTCTTGCTCCATATGAACCCGACCTTAGCAAGGGAGGGAGAAGCCAAACAAGGGCGGATGGCAAAAATGTGGAGCGGATCGGAAAAATATGAAACGGACCAAAAGGATTGTTCGGACCCGAGGGAAGTCAAGTATCGACCATACTCCGCAGGGTTTGGACGGCAAGAACCTCCACGACGATATCAGGACGAGAGTTTTGATCCTACGCATGATACAAGATACGGGGGCCATCCATCGACAATGTCGTTTGGACTCAAAGCTCCGCGAGAATTTGAACCGAAAGCCAATATGAGTCACGGGTATGTACAGGGATGGGAGCGAGGCCCTACGCGAACCCTTAGGAAACTAAGAGACGTGTTTAGGACCGTAGAAGGGTGAAGAGTCAGTTTTAGCGGACAAAAGGGTTCGGTTTCCGCTATCGTCCCGTCTTTAGCTGATAGCGATACCACACAGAACACGACAGAGTTAGCGCAGTTAATCACAGTGCGTATGGCGACAATAGGAAATAAAAAGCGGGGATCAGCTGCGAAATCAGATAAAGACGAACGCGCGAACAAGTCCAAGTCCGACGGAACTAAAAAGAATAACGGCACACGGTCCTCGGACACAAGGAATCGAAAGAAATTCTTAGAGGGTAAGTCGGCACCCTCTCCAAAAACAAGTCCAGGGTCATCCAGCTCTGGGAAACAGGGGGAGGATAAGGAGGTGGAATGTTCTAACTGCCAACAAAAAGGTCACTTCCAAATAGGATGCCCGAAAAACCGAAGGCGTGAATTTTTGTCGTCAATGTAGCAAGGAGGAAGTGACCACTAAAGAGTGTGAACTGACGGGAATTATCCGGGAAACAGACGTGTGTAGAAAGCATAAGGGTCAGCCCTCCTCCCTCTAGCCCCGGATTGGCCCCACAGGATGATAGGCAGGAACCGGAACAGAACACGCTTAAGTTAACGGGGCCAGCAGTAGAGGAGGTAGCTCAGGGGGCGAGTCCCGCTCCAAAGGATACCCCGTCGACGTCAGCGAACACGGTTCCGGTAACGCGTTCCGCAGAAACCAAAGATACCATTGTTCTTAATACAAGAACGAGGGTAAGAGGAAGCCAGAACCCGTGACAAGAGAATCAGCTGATACTAGCACTGTTAAAGTCAAACGAGCCACCGGCCTTATAACAAGATAAAGGCCATTTGTTACCGCTACGATTGGAAGTGAAAGAACCTACGAAGGAGGACAAAGGGCTTGCTCTGTGAGTCTTTACGATTGCCCGAATTGCTAATACCCCGAAGGTCCTCGCTTTGATTGATGGCGGGACATCCCGATCAGTAATTAGAGATATTGGCTTGGTTATAGCAGAACGGTATAAGGCAACACTGCACACGACACCGAAATAAGCTGTTATAACTGCTGATGGTACGGTCAGTCAGTTCCCGACCACGTCTTATCTCCCTATCGAAATCGATTGTGCTTCGCGAATGATAAAGATCCATATTATCCCGAGCATGGGTGAACCGGTGTTCTTGGGCATGGACTTCATCCATACATTCGGAATCGCACACGATGGTAAAAAACGAGTATGGTATATGGCGGACTACCCAGAAACAGTTCACCACTAGAGTGAAGAGAAGGGATGATAAACCGGCAACGTTAGACCAGTGTTGCGGCCTCAGGGAAATAACTGCTAAGGAGCGACAGGAACTCGACACGTTTTTTAGCGGAATCATTAAGCAACCTCCTGCGGTACTTCAAGATACAGGTCGCATAATACATTGCATAGACGTCAGGGGACACCCCCCGACAAAAGAGAGGTATTATCGTGTGTCTCCGAAGGTTTTGAAAGATATGCATGATAAGGTAACTCGAATGTTGGCAGAAGGTATAGTAGAGCCGTCAAAAAGCGGGTGGTCCAGTGCCGTAGTAATGGTCCAAAAAGCAGACGGGACATATCGCTTCTGCGAGGACTACCGTAGGTGTTACCTGTCAGTGAATCAAAGCTGAACTAAGGCCAGCAGCAGCAGGCCTCATGGGCGGCAGGGTTGTGCAGCAGCCTTGTACCGTGGTGGCCACCGACGTAATGGGTCCGTGGCCAAAGACGGCGCTGGCATTCGAGTCTTTGGTTGTATTTGAAGACCTTTATACTGAATGGGTTACATTGTCGCCTATGAGGAGAGCGAACTTTAAGACAATTATCAAGGCTTTTTAGGACAATATCTTGAACTAATGGGGCGCGCCAGAGGTGCTCGTGTCGGATAACGGAGCAGAATACGTGAACCAAGCGTTTCAGGGGTTGAGAGAGACTTACGGAATTCGACACTCGTTTACTCCAGTATACAACCTACAGGCGGAACCTATAGAGCGAGGGAACCGAGTCCTCAAAACAATAATCTCAGTGTTCATGACTCAGGGCCGACAATGGGAAGCGTTTTTTAAGGATTTCTCGTTCGCCTACAATACGACCGTACATAGCACCACTGGGATCAGCCGGGCTTACTTTAAGCTAGGTAGGGAACCAAAGCCCTATAATACCCTGCACCGAAGAGTTAAACAACCGCTCGATTTGCACCCACCAGACCACGAGGAATGGAGGCAAGGAATGTTCAAATTGAAGGAGCTTCATGACTTAGTCTCCTTACATCACGAAAATGCGTTCAACCGCCAAAAGGCAAATTACGATAAACGACGGCGGCACGCGGTGCTTAAGGTGGGAGAAAGGATTATGCGCAAATCTCAGGTAATCACTTCAGCCCAAAAAGAAGTAACGAGAGGATTTGGGGGGAAAGCAAGGACCGTACGTCATATTCCATGTTTTGGCACCTTCAGTATACGAGTTAGGGATGTAGGACAGGCAATTGATATTAAGGTTCACAGTAAAACTACTACTCCCATATATCGATGAGGGACCTCCTAGAGAGGAAGGAGTAATGGAACAGTAAATAGTCACCCATTCCCGAATATTTCCTCTAAAACTCCCGCATGACCAGAGTATGGTAGAAATAGAGGGTGCCCTGAGGATAGTTTTCTTTTATTCTCCTGCCTCTGGAGTTAGGTTTAGAGTTATTGCGACCAAGATGCGGTTCTTCGTTTAGCCGGATCCAACCGGGACGATCTAGGGTAGCGGAACGGGAGTCGAGGTTGCAAGCTTGACACTTTGTCTTTGTCGGGATGAGTGGTAGCTTGTTTAGTCAGGAACGTTGGCACCTAGGATGGTCCAGGTCACAAAATCGATTGTCTGAGGGAATTGAAGCAAAAGCCACGCAGGTAGGTCTACTCCAGTCGGAGGATCCCACAAATGAATTCCCTACAGTTTTGCTTATCATTTATCATCAAGACGGTGAGGCTTGGGAGGCAGGCGGCGGAGTTAGAAAAGCAGTCTTCGCTTTTGAGTCTTCGCTCTCCACCTTCGTTACCAATGATCTCCAAGTTTTATTTCTTGTCGTATCGTTCCCCATAGCACAGGATTAAGAAATCCTGTGCTATGGGGAACCACGACAAACTTTTCCTCCGGCTAACATCGTTCGTCGGGATTAGCGGTTGACGGCCGGTGAGCCGTTCGCTGAACAATCTTCGTCTTCGTTCTTCCAGCCTCTCACCGGAGACCTGGTGGGCCTTCCGCCTTCCAGCTCAAACCAGCCATCTCTTCCTCTGGCACTCGCTATTTCTCATAACAGGGGCTCCCATCCCCAGCTACTATCTACAGTTTGCCGGATCCTTCTTCGGCGCCCCCCCCCCCCCCAGCATCTGCATCTCTCCTCTCTATAAACCGGGTCCATCTTCCGCCTCGACCTTCAGTTATTTATCCCCCTTTCCTCTTCCCTTCACCTCTCTCCCTTGCAATCGGACTCTTTCTAACTGACCCAATCAGCCTTCCTAACAGTCCCATAACCACCAGGATACAATGGATGGCCTATAAGCCTATAAGCGACTGCTCAAAGGTGACATCAAGCTGCTTTGCCTTTCCCTACCCACCAGTCAAAGAAACGTTCCGCGGAATATTCGCCAGTTGAGCGCCTTGCTCGCGCAAAAAACCAAAGGGGGCTAGTGCTCCTCGACCATCGAAACCCTCCCTCGTAGATCCCTCTCGGCTTCCTTCTTAGCATTCCGCCCACCCACCCGTGTGCTTCTGAGCCAATATCCCTCCCCCAAACACATATGATAGGCCACCCCCATCGTGTCAGATATCAATTTGGCGGTCCAAACGTGGGGCTCAGAAACTAGTTGCCTTTTTTTTGATTCCAACGGATTTTGGAAACGAATCGTCCATAATTTCCCTGGCGATTCGCTCGCCCAACTCACCCATTTGCGACCCAGGCAGACTGGCTATTGAGTACGGCCGCGGAAACAGCGTGGAGCCATCCGTTGTCCAAAAGTGGCAATTCTTGAGTGATGAATTCCACTTGTTTACAGCTGAAAAATATTCAGCTTCAAATTATTTACTACTAAGCCAAAGTACAAATCTTACACTATGGGGAAAATAATTTTCAGCATTTGCACTCGAGCCATGACCGGTTTAACCGGGCAGAAGAGGATAAGCCTATAAGCGACTGCTCAAAGGTGAC